>JAADVD010000044.1:0-112841 GCA_023334535.1 Pythium vanterpoolii
ATTATTGAAACTTTAAAAAAACGTTTTAAACACCGCCAGGTGTATAATAGGTATTTGCAAACTTTCGAGGTGTATCTGTGGACCACATAAAGATTAATGGCATTTCCAAACATTTGAGGTGTATTTTGGTCTTTCTCCCTATTTTCAATGAGCGGAATGCTCTTGTGAGATGTCAACCCACTCGTCTGTTCACCAATTGTCTTTGGTTGATGGAAGTGGTTACGCTGTATAGTGTAACCGCTGATATACTTCAACTTGTACCCATATAAACGCATGGATCCAAATGCGCGCGTCGCATATTCAGACTGTAAGTGCATTCGTCACCTAGGCTTCCTCTATTGGATATGAACAATAGCACCATGATCGTATAGTAATAAGATGAACAAACATCTGGATTCTCTCAGTCGAGGTAGCATTCATCAACGTACAGACTATCACTGGGTGAGCTTCGCGATGTCGGCGACGGCATTTCAGGTGTAGCCATCTCATTTCTGAATCGTTCCTGACTTGGCTCCTGCTCCTCTCGCGGCACCCCTTGCTCCTCACGATGAGTCCAGAGTGTAACACACTTTCAAGCACCATTGCGGGAATCGACTAATGGTAATATTTCAATGACACCAGCGTACCCTGCGGGAGTCCCAGTGTAACCCTCTTTGGCCTTGAAACTTCATGAGACCGTCGCCACCTATGTGATCGCTCGGGCCATTTTCCCATACAAGAGTCTCGGTCTCTGCCCCTGCATCGACTCCAGACACGGCCAGACACGATTTATAGAATCACAATCAAGTTTCTTCGACGTTTAAAGTATGTAGCATGTACAAAACGCAGTTTAGAGGGAGGAGTTACGGATACTAGAATGAAACTCAGCTCACCAGTCGACAGTTGAGCCTGGACTGGAACACGCTCCACAGTTTAACGCTTGAGGTGGCTCACGTACTTGAGTGTGAGATAGATCGCAATCTGGATGACGACCCAAAAACCGACCAACGCAAACAGGAACCCAAACTTGGCCTCGGGATGAAAGTTGTACTCGCCGAGGACCCAATTGTCGACGCGCGTGAGCACACCCTTGGCGTTTGGTAGTTCCCGGCACGCATTGTTGTCGTCGCTGCACTTGCCTAATTGGCTGCCGGCCAGCGCCGCGAGTGAATAGTACGACGGCATGATGTACTGGATCCACTGGTAAAAGCTCTTCATGCGCGGGTTGGGCAGCAAGTAGCCGCTGAACAAGTTGAACAGACACGAGAGCGCACCGACCGCGACGTTGGCGACCTTGGAGTTGGGTGTGAGCACCGACATCCACTGTCCAACGAACGTACAGGTCGACGTGTAAAAGTAGAAGACCACGAGGAAGAAGAAAAAGTCGCCAAAGTCCTTGCTCCAGCCGACAAACCAGTATTCGACCGTGACAAATAGGATGATCACAACCGTCAAGTACGGCACTTCGGCAAAGAAGAGCGATAAACTGTACGGCAGCGGACCGTAGTAGTTCGACATACGTTCGCGGTAAAACACGGCACGCTCGGCACACGTGATCTCCAACACGGTCATGAGGTTGATCACGCCAATGAAATCCATCGAATTGTAGATCAACCCAATGTGCGAGTTGATCTTCTTGATCGAGTCGTACGGCAATTGGTAGAAAGTCGTGCCGAATATAATTGCAAAAAGCGGGAAGAGGAAGATGCGCATGAAGTTGTACTGCGGGCTGCGCCAGTACGTGAGGCGTTGTTTCTTGGCGAGCTCCTTGAGCTGGTTCGAGAACGGTGTAGCGATCGAGTCAAACTTGAGCGTCGAGAACGGAATAAACGCCGGCGACGCTTCGCATAGCAAGAGCGAGCGCACGCGGTTCGACTGGCACAATTCACTCTTGGCGTACAAAAGCGAGTAGTCCTGGACATTGCGGCCAATGCCCGCACCAATGACGTCAAGCATGTAGGTCGCCGGGTTGTACTGCGGGCGGATCTCTTCGGTGCCGGGGATCGATGCAAAGTACTCGAGCATGGATACCGAGTCCTTGCCCAAGTCACCAAAGTACGCGGTGAACCCGCCGGTCTGGAGAAGTAGCAACGCGTCAAAGAGTTCGAAAATGTTGATGCTCGGTTGGTGGATCGTGCAGAGCACGGTACGGCCGGTACGAGCAATCGCCTGGACGCCACGCATCACAATCATCGCGGCACGGGCATCGAGACCACTGGTCGGCTCGTCCAAGAACAAGATGCTCGGGTTAGCCACGACTTCGACACCGATGGTCACACGCTTCTTCTGCTCCACCGACAAATTCATGATGAGCTCGTTCGAAATGCTCGTAAGCTCAAGCAGATCGAGCGACTCGTTCACCAAGTTCATGCGTTCTTCGTACGAGAACGTATGGGGTAGGCGCAAGTTAGCCGAAAACACCAGCGCTTCGTAGATTGTCGCGGCCTCCGAGTGGATATCCATCTGCTCGCAGTAGGCCGTGATGCGACTAAAGTTGGCAGGGTCTTTCGGCTCGCCGTTGATGATGATATCGCCAATGATCCGACCACCAGTCTTGCGGCCCGCAATCACATCCATGAGCGTCGTCTTGCCGGCACCCGTCGCACCCATCAACGCTGTCAAACGACCCGGCTCGAAATGCGCCGTGATACCACGCAAGAGCTGGCGCTCTTCGCCCGACGGCAAGGTCACGTAGTACTCGAGATCCTTGATGCAGAGGTTCGCCGGTGTGAACGGCAAACCGCCGCCCTTTGTGCGGGCCGCGGTGACCTCGGCGACATTGGCGCCGGGCGTCGAGACTTCGACGTAGACAGCGTCTTCGTCGTCGGCGTCGGTCTTGGTCGCCTTGCCCGTGACACCCAAGTGACGTTCGTACCGAATAAAATGCAACGCCAACGCGTTCATGGACGTGAAGATGAAGTAATACGCGATCAGCACACAGATGCCAAACCACATGTAACCAAAGCCTTGCTTGATCGAGAACGAGTCGAGCTTGGTTTTGGTGTCCACGGTCGAGTACCGCGCCGCGTGAAACTCGGACAACATGACACTGCGGAGCGCCCACGACAAGGGGTTGAACCAGTACATCCAGATCCAGTAGTCCGGGATCAAGTCGGCCAAAATAATGTTGCCCGAGAACAGTAGGAAAAAGCTCACTGAGATCCCGGCAAGCGCCTGGCCGATCGTGATGCTCGGCGACAGCGAACTTAGCAGCGTCATGTACGCACCAATCGCGTGCTGGAACGATACCAAGATCAGCAAGTACACGAGGTACTTTTCAAACGTCGGCGTCAAGCCACTCATGAAGTAGAAGAACGTGCCCATGATAAACGCCACGGCCAAGTTGACCGGAACTTGCACAACACTTTCCGCAATGGCATACGAGCTGGTGCGGAAAAAGTTGCGCGGCCGCTGCTTGTAAAACACTTGACGGAGTTGGAACGAAATCGAAATCTGCTGCCACGCTTGGCGCTGGAACACGGCAATGCTGAAAAACATCATGCGCAAGTAGTACGACGGATCACACTTGTAGAAGATCACACCGAGCACGAGACCGACGATCAACGCTTCAAACAGTTTGCCCCAGAGCAGTGGGCGGTCGCGCAGCCAAATAGTCTTTTGGCGGTTCAGCAACAGCAGCGTGCTGGGCACAAACGCCAAGCCGAATGGCGACTGATCCTTCATGCGTGCCAACGCGGCAACGGCCTTGGCTTTCTTAAAATCCTCAGCCTGCTCAAAGTTGGCTTCGTTGAACCCACGGCTCAAGTGCTCGTGGGTCTTGCGGTAGATGTTGGACTGCGTAAACAACGTATTGAACTCGGCCGGCGTGATCGGCAGCTTGGCGACATCGACGTTGCCATTAGCAAACTTGCGACCCCGTCCCGAGGTGACCTCGATCAAAAAGTCGGCTGGATCCGTTCGCGGGGGGCAGGTGAACCCACGTTCCTGGAAGTAGCTTAAGATCTCGGTGCGCGGACCGTGGTAGATCAGGTGGCCTTCGTTGACCATCAAGATGTCATCAAAGAGCTCGACGACTTCGGGGGTCGGCTGCAGCAACGCCACGACCGCGGACCCACCCAACGTCTTGGTCCACGTGCTGAGGGATGTGACGATGTCGTACGTCGCGGCACTATCCAGACCGGTCGAGATCTCGTCACACAAAAACAAGCTCTGTCCACCCACGAGCATCTCCCCGATCGTCACGCGCTTGCGCTCGCCGCCCGACACCCCACGCAGCAACGCATCGCCGACGACCGTGTCGGCACAGTTGTTCAGACCCAAGATCTGGATCATGAGCTCGGTACGGAGGGCTGCAATGTCGCGCAGCTCTTCGGGCTGATCTTCTGGGCGGCCGTTCATGCACAAATCAGCAAACTTGAACGTCTCGCGGACCGTGAGCGTTGCAATGTGGTTGTCGCGCTGGTCCACGAGCCCCGCGACCTTGATGAGGTCAATGTCGTCGGCGCGCAGACCCGAGTACGTAATCTCGCCCCCCAGGTGGGTCTTGGCATTGTTCTGGAGCTTGCCGGCGAGCGCCTTGAGGAACGTCGACTTGCCGGCGCCGGGGTTGGCCAGAATCAATGTCATGGAGCCCGGCTTGATCACACCGCTCATAGGGTGGAGCACTTGCTTGGTCACGAGGGGTGGGCGGTCCCACGGCGTGAAAATCTTTTTGAGGTACGTCCCGACCGAGTACTGCGACGCGGCTTTTTCGGCCACCGGCACTTGAACGTCAAACGAGAGATTTTCGAAACGCACTTCGGGCGTCGGCAATTGGAGGTTGATTTTGCGCGACAAGTGGTTGTATTTCTTGTAGAACCGCTCCAGTCCACCCGACAGCATCTCGTCCAAGTTGTCGGCGCGGATCGTACTGTACCGCGACGCAAGGTCGTCGTCGGCCTTGTGCGAGTACGGGTCCTGGATGCTCTTGAAGTTGAGCGACCGGTAGACCGCCGGCACGTCGTCGCTCGTGTCGAGCAGTCCTTGCTTGTCGGCCATAGTGACAGCGACAGGGGAAGAGAACGCTTGGTTGGCTCGTGGTCTTCTGGGAGGGATGGAGAAGATTGCAGAGTGAGGAGGTAGGCAATGAGGACAACAAAAGCGAACGTACGTGGCAGTGGAGGGGAGGAGAGGAGAGGAGAAGGGAGGAGGGAGTCCACTGCACACTTGAAGTTTGTACAGTACTTCAGGCAGTCAATGGAGGTGGAGCTCTATCTCGCACACAGACAGTGGGCCGGTACCGTTTACCGTCCATGTGCCTGTGATTTGAAAGAAGCACCAGAGGACAGAGGAGGTGTATGTTGCGGAGCGCTGATGTCGGACAAAACGAGGCCCTAGCCCTCCGGGAATCTCCCTACGCCATTTTCTTCGTTTTTCATTTTCTTGCTCACTGTGTTTCCCTTGGCAACACCATCCAACAAACAGCGGCAGCAACCAACGTGCGGAAGGTTGTGGATATCTGGGCGGTTGACGTGTACTGAAGTTCGATAACCTGACGCTTTCGTGGATTTGGGTATAACAGGGGAGGGGACATCAACCCGTAATTGTCCGTTTCGTGACTTGACACATTCCCATGTAAAGTTTTCAGCATGGCCAGCGGACCAGTACGGCCCACTGCCAGGAGCAGTTGTTGTTTAAGTCAACTTTGCAAACAGTTTTGTTGATATCCACCCTCCTTCCAGAATCCAGCACACACCAAACAGCAAACGTCCAGGAACGCATAACCCTGATCCTTTACTAGACCACTCGCTCACCTAGCATGTCCGATCCAAAATCTTCATGGATTTTCGCTCCGCCAGTTGCCCTACCTTTGGATTTGTTGAGCACATCCAACGACCGTATGGTGGCACCAGCTTCAGTGTATAAATGCATGCACACCAACTACCCTGTGACGTTCAGCTTTTACTTTCGTTGGTTCATGACAATGAGAAAACGTGCCTAGAATATCAGCCGTCGCACAATGACTGGAACCATGGGAGAGACGCCAGGTGAGGTGTCCAGTATCCAAGCGGATCGCAAGAACCCTAGACGTGCAGTGCGATTGCTGGAATATATATTCCGAACACGCCACGATTGTTGTTGGACTTGCTACTTCTTGAAGGTACTGCACACTTGATCGTGTTAATCCATGGTGTACCGCCCATGACCACCACTCTAGACGTCGTACTGGTCCGCAGTGGTCGCACAGCCAAAGTCCGGACTGCGGCCCAGCAAGAGCGTGACGCGATCTCCTTCAGCTGCTGCTACGGATGTGGAAGTAACCACATCAGGTCGCGTGACCTGGAGACGATCGGATAGTATCGCCTCCCCGTCCGGGACCCGCCGAGAGGTACGTCCGTGCATAACCTTGCACGGTCTCGGGTATATCTCACTAGACGGATGCCAGAGATATACAGTGTAGCACAAGCTCTTTCTTGACCAATAGTGGTTGGTTCGAATCTGCGGTACCAAAGCCACGCGGCCACGCACTGTGCTCCGGTCTATCCAGCGCATCGCTCACTTCTTCAACGCTGCAAGAGCGGCTGCTTTTGGCTGAGACTCTTAGAGTATGCAGCAAGAAATGCAGAACGGGACCGGACCAGTTCCGGTATCGCTATTGTTGAGGAGGTTACAGAGTAACCCTGAACAGTCAACTTCAACATGTAATGTACCCATGTGCGCGCGTCACAGATTTTGGCAGTGCCGACCGCCATGGTTTGTGGAGAGAGGGAGCAAATGACAGTGGCGCAGGTCTATCTATCCAGCTCTTCCCGCATGACTCTCGACGCTCACGACCGGTAGATTGCAATGCTTCCCGCATGACTCTCGAAGCTCACGAACGATAGATTGCTCTACTTCTTGCTACTCGCGATCGCCGGATCAGAGAAGACAAATCTGGTGGATTACCGCGATCGTGCTGCCCAGCCTCGGATTGAGCGACAGGGAGATTCATTAGTACAGCTCCACGCTTGCGACTGTACACTATTCAGTTTACGCGCCGTAGCAGCGAGCGTTGGCTGACGTACAATAAGTCGGTGCCTCGTCATTTCCACCGAAGTCACACGCCGCCGTCTATACGTACTGTGCCGTCAGCTTCACTGTTTGAACACTCAACAAACGCGAACGTCCCCGGAACATATACATACATGGGGGGTTGGCATCTGAGATTGCACTTTGGACCAGCACTTACAATCAACGAGCAACCGCCTAGAGCGAGTAGCAGCACGATGGACTCGTCTAGTTTCCACTTATACAATCTCCTCGTGGCGAGATAATCTGACCTTAAAGCTACCCTTGCGGTGACCCGCTTCTTCATTCTCTAATTTGAGCAGTGCGAGCCCGAGTACAACTCACACTCGCTCACGATATGATCTTGGGCAACGCAGAAGCGATCTGCGTTGAGACGCCATCCGGCTGCCGCTAGTGACCGATTTCGTGGGTCGGCTTCTCACTCAGAAAGCAACAGCACAATGCACTCTGCTACTCTTGCGTCTATACTCGTGTTGGGCCAGGAGTGTCTCTAGCTACATGGTATACCTCGCCTGAAGTGTTGCGACAATGACAGAGCGGAAGGTGCCACGTGCTTGGAGTCATTGGAAGCGCTACACCACCGCCAATCGCGCGATCTGCTTGTACTCATGGGAGACGCGATGTCGCAGCGCACATCAAGCACAACAACCCATCCAGAGTTGGCATTTTCAGTGAAGAATCCGAGTGCAAGGACTCCCAAAATGTAACCGGGTACGCTCGTGTGTCTCGTGCTGGTCCTCAATCAAACAACCAGCGAGGCGTGGGACGTGGATTAGGGGTGAATGACCACCATTCAGCATTAGCGACAAAAAGATGCAATTCTCTGTCGTACTGGTCCAATTTGAAGGAGCTAGTGGATACACGCAGGTTCAAGCTGATCGACCAACACGAAAGCGACCTTTTGGCTTCAACGTGAAACTTGGACACCACTTGAATCCGAGTCGAGCATTTGGAGAGGGGAAGGGGTCCAGGTATTTTTTAGCCCAAAACTTAGTTCAAGCGCGAGGTCATCCCTCCTTTTATTGCGTTGAACCTCAAACTGGAGGAAGTTGAAGCTCTCATCTTAACCTCTACCTACAGTGTGCCGCGAATTTACAAATCTAAAAGTTAGCAGCCAATCAGCAGCGGCAGTGAAATTGCGAGGATCTGGTTGGCTGCTCGGTGTCGACTGGTCCTTCGTAACTTGCGATTCGCATCCTGCTGACGTCCTTCCCCAACGCCCTCTTGGAAATCTGGAATTTATACGATACTCTAGACTACAGTATCTGCACGCAAAAAACTGGTGACGATGAACAGCCTGCGCCATCGGCAGCTTTCCACTCGAGAACCCGTATCCGGACACACTGGACCGTGTGTAGTAGATGACTGAGGTTTGACTCCACGTTGTGACTGTCAGGGTTCTGATTGGTTGTGCGCGCACTGTATGACGCTGCGAGTCACGCCATGCCCACACATGCACAAGCCGCCGCTTTCCTACCCAACATTCTCCAAATTGTCACTGGCAATTCGCCCTCACTAGAGTAATCTGAAACGTAATCCACCGCACTGGCATACAAACGAACTCGTACTGGGCCTCGTGCGTGGCATTGTTTGGAACAGTCTATTGGACCTGTACGAGATCCCGAATCTGGTGCCAACTGTTTTTGACAGCAGAAGCGGCGCATCTGAGGTGGGGGTACATGAGAAAGGGACCATTGAATAACCCGGTAGATCATCCCTCCTCATGGCGTAACTTTTGGAGGATTTTACAGTATACTGGTTATCCGTGTATAGCGTAACCCATACTCAAGTAGTACCCAACGTAACCATCATTGGACTCGATAAAGAGACGCTGGTATCATTTGCATCGGAAACAACCACGTCGCGTTCGCTCCGGCATCAGAAGATCGACGCGAGGATCTGCTGCACGGCTTGCTCTTTGTCGTGGCCACGGGTCGTAAACTCGGCGCCCAGTTCGTGGACCTGAAACTCGAACGGCGCGTCGTCGCCGCCCATTGCGATGGACGGACGCGACGTCCGCATGCGCTCGCTCCTGCAGTAGTCCCCCACACCAGACAGTCCCACCCATCAGAACTAATACTGAAATAGAACGTGAAGCGAACGTACGAGAGGGTGAGAGGGTACGCGCCGGGTACGATCCCTTTGCGCGTCGCCAGTTGATACTCGAAAGATGGAGCATGCTGCTGGGCCGTGAGGTCCCACGCCTGGACGAGGCCGTCGCTATAGGACGCAAAGAACACGACCGGTCGCGACGGCGACCACTGCAGCGTCGTCACGCTCGTGTCGTACGCAACGTTTTCCCACGTCGCCACGGCGACCGTGAGGCCAGCGTCAAAGAGACAAATTCGTCCGTCGGCATACCCCACGAGGAAAGAGCCCACCTCAAAAGGATTGAACGCAATGCTCGTGACGGCAATGCCTACCGGCACGGGTGCGGCGACAGTGTTGCTGTGGTCGCGGCGGTAGCAGTCGACCTGGGGAGCTCCACCGTGAGTGTCGGAGAAGGGGCGATTCACTGAGGCCCCCGCTACCCTTGTCTGTTGGAAACGGTTGGCACGCAGGACAAGCCCAGTGGTCGTGCCAATGAGGAATTGGTTGGGATCTTCTGGGAAGAACAGGAGGAGCGTCGCAATGGGTCCAACGTTTAGCTCGGCCGCCAATGCATCCTCGACCGTCTTCTTGCGTGCACTGCTACTATTTCCAATCGTACTGCGTCGATTCGTATTCGTACTTGATACGTTTCCGTCGGTACGTGCACTCACAAGGTCTGCGAGACGTGTTGGATCGCGCCAGACCATCGACCGCAGTCGCGGACGCGTGAGCACGAGATACTGAAGCTGCGTGTCGATCACGACGCTCACGACCAACTTAATATGCCCGCCGATTGCGAGGCATTTGTCGGTTAGGAGGGTGTCGGCATCGCGGGCATTGGCATAGTCGACCATACTCCAAATAAGTAGGAGGCCACGATCATCCAGGGAGCCAAACTGAAAGACACCGGTTCCCTGCATGGATCCGCCTTGGCGTTCGATGACATCGATCGACACGATCGGTGACTGGTGGCTGCCTTCGATCGACCGCGAGTCGGCGCCGCACGTCGAGTACGTCGGCGCAAAGAGATCGAGGTCGTACGATGTTGAAAAGCTCCGCCCCGCGAGGGCGAGGCGACTGCGTAGATCCCATACGTTAACACTGCCGTCCTGTGTGCCCGCGAGGACAATGAGGTCCCGCGTGGGACTGAGGCAACAGGTCGTCACCGAGTCTTCGCATTGAAGGACGTACAATGCCTCGGCGAGGTCGTTGATGTCCCATACACAAGCAATCGATTTGGTGAACAGCGTCTCGATAGGCGACGCCCCTGGTGTGTGGTTTACTTCAGCCGGTGAGTCGGTGGTAGCAATCGTCGAGTGCCATGTAATGAGGAGGTTGGACATGCCAGGAGAAAACTGCAGCAACGTCAACGCTCGTCCACTTAGGAGGCGTTCGAGTCCTGGCTGGTCAAACTTCTTTGTGGGAAAGAGCTGGCTGCGAGACAGCACTGCCTTGGACGAGAGCTGCACGGTCGGAGTGCCTCGTGAAGTGGCATTTACTGTTTGATTCGACTCGTGTTCTTGGATGGTTTCTTGAATGAGCTGCTCGCAGACTTGCGACGATTGCTCGAGGAAATTCAAGAACCGCATTGATGAAATTGTGGTGCCTTCGTCCACCTCGTCCTCCTCCTCCTCTGGACTGTCGGCCTCGCTCTGATTGTCTCGGCGTTTGCCGCGCGCCGTGAGCCGCGCCGTGACATCGTCAATGCCAACGTCGTCAGGAAAGTGCATACTGTGATCGACCAGTTCCGGGATGCGCGTCTGGGTCGCGACGCTCTTGTCGTCGTCTTTGGTTTGCGCAGCGACTTGGCGGATATTCCCGCGGCGCAAGCGCGCCAAGTACATGTCTACCGCAACCATCGGCGCCTGGACAAACACGTTGAATTTCTCGACGTCAAATCGGCGGTGCTCGCGGATTTCTCTGGCACGTTTGGCGCGTGGATCCAGCGACTGCTTGAGCCCCGCAATCGACGCGGCGATCGACGTCGCGGGCGTTGCGTGTTTCTTGGCCTCGCCAGCCGCGGCGGTTTTCTCGATTGTGCTCTTGCTACTGGCCTTGGACGACGGACGCAACGAGGACGAGGACAAGAGCTCCTTGCTCTCGGCTTTTTGCGCCTCCTGGATGCGCTTGAGGTCGGTGCTGCTCAGTGCGGGGGCGTCGGCCTCGCGTGGCATGCCCTTGACTTTTGGCATTTCCTTGGCCAGAGTCTTGGCACGTGCGGTCGTCGGCGGCGCATCGTCGTTCTCAAAGTCGTCTCCATAGTCTTCAAACCCGTCGTCGCCGTACCCATCGTCGTCTTCTTCTTGGACCACGTCGGCATTGGCATTGAGCTGCGCTTGGTCTTGCTGGCGCCGCAGGTCGCGCTGGCGTTGCTCATCTTTTCTTCGTGCCTCGTCAAGCGCCTGTCGTTCTAGATCGTCACGCTTGCGCTGCTCGTCGAGCTCACGTGCGCGCTGCTTCTTTGCGTCTCGTTTTGCTCGCTCTTTTTCAGCATCGGCTTCGTTCTTTGCAGCAGCCGGCGGGCCGTCGTTCGCGGTGGGCATCGAGGGTCCTGGCGTCGTCGCCTCGGTTGTTGAGGTCCGCTTCTTTGCTGCTCGCACCTTTCCAGTCCCTGGGTCGCCCACTCCGTCGATTCCTTTTGGATCCGCGATGGCGAGACGCGGGACGTCATGCAGCGCTGGTACGGGTGAGTTTGGCGTTGTCGAAATAACAGCGGAAGAGAGCTGGGACACGGCTGGTGAGGGCGTTGTGGTTGGTTGGCCCCCGTCGCCTGCGCGCTTGCTGGACGACTTCTTGCTGGCTTTCTTCGGCCCATTGCCGTCGTCGAGCGGCAGTGGTCCTTTTGGATCTGCACTTGCCGATGACATTGCTGGAATAGGAGTGTGGTACGGGATCTAAAAAGTTTTTGCATTGCCGATCATGAAAGGTCGTCACAAAAATGGGCGAGAGCCCGCTAAAATCTTGTATCTGTTGATATACCTGTAAGTTGAGAAGGTGATAGACAGCTCACAGTCACATGTCAGGAATCACTTCACAACTCGATACATTGTCTGTTTCAGTTCTTTTTGCAGTCCGAAGCTCCGAAATCTGAGAGAACCCTACAAACAGAGAAGGGATACTCCAAAAGATGACACACTTTAATAATTGACCACGTCGTGATGCGTTTTGTATTAAACACTACAGAATCTTACCAACTGTAGCCATCTTCGGCTAAGGTAACGCGCGAGGTGGGACCAACAAGTTGACGTTCGTCCACAAGAAAAGCTTGCAACCTCGTGGAGTGGTGCATGCCGAAGTGGTCTGCGCTGGGTGGTGGGGGCTCGAATCCCGCTTGGGTATTGCCAAAGGTATCTCGTGACAGTGTGAGATTGTTGTCATGTAAAAGTAGTTGTTCGGACCTGGACATAATTCAGAGCCTTGTGCAACTCACCCCATCCCAGGTTCGCCCTAGGATACGTATTATAGTTCACAGTGGGTCATAACTGGAGGGAGAACATGCCACCCTAACAGTGGTGGCTAATAGTTGCTTCAACGAGTCAAACGGGATCGCTTAGCAAATCAAAAAACTTGGTAGCTCGTGCGAAATGAATTATGCATCTTTAAATGAAATCCTGTTCTGCGTTCCTTTTCGTTTTTAGGCCTGAGAAAGACGACACGTGGCTCTAAAATGCCCATGGATGCCACACCTTCCACTTATATGGCTTGCGTGAGGTACCGCCGTTTTCTCCGCGTGACCTATGCGTCTCTTCCTCGGTCTCCCCGCCTGACGAACGAACTGGGCCGGTAGTACACAGGTGATCAATATGAGCTTCTGCTCATCTGGAAAATCGAACCAACCGTATCCTGGAAGCTCGCAACCTTGTGCCACTGACCGACCAAGTCTAATTCACAGGCAGACGTTTCTGAGCCGTCAACGCCCCAATAATGTGACGACACAGTATCTGCAACTGCATCCACACCTCGCATGGACACCGTGGATTGGCTGTGGTGACCCGAGGTTCTCTAGGACTGGTAACTCGTGGCACAAAGGCAACAGTCGGAGCTGAACATGTCCGAGTACTCTTCGGCAACCTTGAATTGCCCCTGGAACTTCGTCTCAGCTCGTGGAGTGACCGTCCGTCCTGCTTCTATCCAGCTCTTGCACTGTTGATACCGATTGTAAGCTCAATGCATCAGAATAGTAGCAATGGTTTTGAAGAACTCGGGTGGAAGCAACATTCTTGGCTTCAACTTCAAACTCTTGGTTTGCTTGCTTTCAACGAGGTTTGTGGAACGCCGTGTGCCCAGTGTGAATATAGTGCCCATCGCTCAACAGGGATTGTACGTTAACTCTCTCGAGTTTCATAATTTCAGCGTTGAAGGCTGACTCTGTCGTGGACGCATTCGCTGCCCACACGAACTTGTCCTGTCTAACTGCGAGATGGACAGCCCTGTCTTCTCTTATATTACCTGTTCCCGTTTGCAACCGTAAAAGATATCAGCATATTCACTCTAGGATGAGCATGAGTGTGATATCGCACGTACCAATAATGTGTCGGATGCTGTGCACATTGAAGATCCCCTGACTAGTCGCAGCTGGCACAATGCCGATATTCCTATCACTGAAAATGGGACATGACTTGAGAGGAAAGCCGTGAGATACCACACTCAAAGAATCATGGGTAGTTGCCGTAATCCTCGAGTAGAGCAAGTGCCAAAGCAGCAACTCGGTTGCCGTCACGGCCGACCCGAACTATCTTGACGCATTGTATCTGCGATGCTTCATGTGCGCTGCGTCGACATCATACACTCCCGGGCCACTCCGAAACCACTGGGCGTTAACACTAAGATGGCTCGTCTGAAGTGACCGCTCTCATAGCACTCAAAGGCTGTTTAGGTTCCCAGGTTGAGTCGCTGGAACTCCGATAGATAGGTGGGCAGGAATTGCACTGTTGCAGATCTTCAGAAAACATCTTAGCTATAATAGTATCTTCCACGCGGTGCATGGTGCTGTTTGAAGCCGTGACACCATCTTGATGCCGAAGTTGAGTGATGAGCGCCAGTGCCGATGAGGATGGGTTGGCTGCAGGTGGACCGAACAACAGGATCGGTGCTCAGCTGTTTACGACTTGGCTTGTTCTAGCTTGGCAGTCTATGTGCCGCAAGTTTGCGCACGTCACATGCCAGTCTCCTTGCCTTCTCTTGCGCAAGTGAGCAACGTTGACGAACCATCTGCAGCCAGTATCAATTCCCATACACACGAGCTTTCGAAACGAACCACGTCTAGCGTCGAGCGCTCTTCGACTGCAGGAGGCAATGAACTTGATGTCGTCCACGGCTTCTTTCACACTTACCCATCTCTTCTCCTTCAAGCTCGACACGTCCATTACCTGGTAGCAGTGTGAGTCCTTTGTCTTACTTGTGCGCTCTATCGCACAAGTGGACTAAAAACCTAAACTTCTCGATTTCTTTAGTCAAACCGAGTAGAAACTGACCGTCGAACGGGACCTGAGGGACATGGTGATGCCGGCCGCTCTGCGCGCCGTGCGGTTCGAACCGCCCACGTCCGGCGCCGATCGCCAGGAAGGAGTGCGTCGATCGTGTTCTCTGTCTGATTACCGAAGCGCCGCTCGACCACCTCCTGGAAGGCGCAAAGGCGGTCTCTATACTGACGGACTCGTGCGAGTTGTATCCCGTGACTTTCAACACAGGCGACGATGTAGCGATCCGCCGCTCCGCCAAGCAAGACCAGCCTGACGTAATGTCGCGCTCGGCGCTCGACGCTGGCCGCGTCGCTAACATTAACGTCGACGGCCGCATTCACGTGACATTCTTCTGCAAGGATCAGGATCTCCATTCCAGTCTGAAGGGGACCAAGGTGCACTTGAACGGGCTGGTGGTCATGTGTCCGGACGACGATTCCTTCATGAGCACGATTTTTCTTCGAGATTCCTGAATTCAACTCGAAGTTCTCGACGCGTAAGCTGTTAAAAATCCTCCACGCCAACGCCATCAAGGTGATCGTTATCTACTACCTTCCCGTGAGCCCGGGAAGCAAGCTGGGTCGCAACTTCAGTGACTCGCTACTGACGGCTTACGTCAAGAACCCCATTATGTGGCTGCCAGCGAATCCAGAACGCCTCCTTCACCCATTTACCCTCCTTAAAGCATTGACTATGCCGCACGGAGCGTACGTCACGAACTTTATCTTGAAAATTCAGACGTCGAACCAGTGCATCCACCAGTTCGTTGCCCTGAAGCGTACGGACATGGCTACCAAACTCGAGCAACCGCTGCTGTTGGTGATGTGCCACGGACTCTGGTGAGACTCTCACAATCGATAGTGAGCCTGCGCAATTCGCGCCTCGCTGCTAAATTGTGCGCCATTGACGCCACGACTTCCAGTGCAACATTGTCTTTCGCAACCAAAACAGTATCATGACCCATCCACATTCGTTGGTCCGACGCCTGCTCCAACCCATGCGCTCGTAAAAATCGTCTTTCTTTGCCGTACGGGATTCGACTGTCAAGTCTTCTCAAATGACTCCGGCGCCCGGCCAATCGAGACAGTCACCCACGACCAGCCGCCAAGCACGGTGGTCTTTGCACCTTGTGCTCCACGCGGACTCGTAGGGCGCAGCGCATTTGCATCACCTCGACATCCCCGACCTGTACATGGTCCTTCGCCTCTCTTGGGACAACCGTGACGTCTATGTACACAACGTTTACGCACCAGTGAAACTCGGCATGCAGCAACATTTTTCGATCTCTTAACCAGGTCGTACTCTCCTGATGCACTCCACATCGTGAGAGGCGGCTTCAACGCCGTTTTAAATCGTTGTTAGACAGTGTTTGTTGCCACTCGAGTCAAATCGCCGGCATTTAAGCCCTTAATGTGTGGCTTTCCACATTAGATGTCGTTGACCCATGGCGAATCCATCACGGGATTCCAAAGCTTAACGACCTCTGCATCAGCGACTCCAAGTACTCATCAATTGGATTGGAGGAGATCATGCGCTCATCTTCGCCTTCGATCCAGTCAAGCCGTTCAGCGCAAACACCGATAAATGTACGCGCGACGACGCTTCTACAACAAACCGTCCGAGGTTGGCTCACTGAAGAAATGGACTCACTTCTACAGCCGCTCGACAATGATCGTAACCTTGGAACTATTGACCAGGTTCGGAAACGACGGATGCGTCAAGGTCTCATCAATTAGCAGCCGAACGGCTTTCAGGCGACTGCGCGGACCGTGGATGTCACTGAACAAGAGCTCGAATTATGTCGTGAACTCGGCGGTGCATGTCCAAAAGAGACAGTGCAGTGTTTCGTCGGGACAAAGCGGCGGACCAGCACCGTCTATTTCTGAAGTCGGAATCCTTCTATCGTCAATTTCATGAAACCGAGATTAGCACATCGTACTTCTTTCGACCAACAATGACGTCGCTGTCGCGATGCCCTATCGACCAAGTCGAACTGGAGTATAGAGAGCTATCAAGCAGTCAGACTGGCGTTCAGCAAGCACATTAAGATTTCTGGGGCTCCGTCTTTGATCCACGCTAAGCTACGCCTGACGATCTGCGTGTCGACGATGTGGCCCTAGGGCGCCTCATACGCTTTATCACACAAACGCTTTCAGGAGATGCGAAGGCGGCTCTGGATCGACCATTGTCTGAACTCTGAACTTGAACTAAGCACAGCTATCCAGCAACTTCCGAAGTCGAAAGTCTCGGGGTCTCACGTCCAAACTCTACTAAGTAGATCCAGTACGGAGGGTCTCGAATCCTAAATCTCAAGGCCGTGACATCAGCCACAGTCTCCTGCTCATGTATGATTTTTACGTCTTGTCGGCTCGACAACGGCGTCGCCACCCCAGTATGTCTCCGAGCACATGCCCTGTGGGATGAGCGTCCTCCTTTGGGTTCATCATGGTGCCGTACATGCCGAAGTCACGCAGCTCGACATCGCATGGATGATTGTCGCAGTGTGACGCGGTGGATTGTCCAAATCGCAGTCACTGTTGATGCTAGCGCAGCGAAAGTCGGCCACCCGATGAGGGCATATCAAAAAATAGGACATGGGCACCCACGAGGTAAAAGTCACCTAAAAAGCCTAACGTCGATCGAATACTAAAAAAACTCCAACTGGTTCGAAAGGACATGCCCCAGCTGCTGCAGATTTACGTCGCCGCCTGGGGGGGACGTGGCTTTGCAAGAGCTAGTGAGCGAGTTTATGCACCGACCCTCTCAGAATCGACACAGCAGATCTGAAGGTTTTACGCTTGCTGCCCTCACACGTCGGCTTGAGACCGTCCGGACGTCGGAAGGCTCCGACATGATCAAGTGTTGTACTGTATAAACAAGCTCTGGTAAGCTGGTTGTGGTCGGTACTCCAATAGGGGTCGCCAACCCACTCAACAATAGCAAGGATTATCTTCTTTATATGGTAGCCTATTTTCATTTTACGCAATTATCCAAGCAAGAGTGTTCAGTTTTGACACCCACTTGAAGTCCGCCACAGCAACAGCTTTCCTTTTCTTTTCACCAACAAAAATACCACGAACCTTAGCGGAAGGGTGGAATATGAGAGATCGAGGTATGTCTCAAGGTGAGACAGGAGCATGATCGCGCGTGTGTTGCTTGCCAACCATGGATGAGCACGTTTATGTCAAATTGTTGCTGCTGAAAGGAGAGAGTTTTCATGGCCTCTCAGTCGCACAAGAGCAAATCCGAGTAGCGACATCGTTGCTGTTGGATTGTTTCTCTTTGCGTTTCTCAGAAAAGAAGGATCTGGCCATCTGAAAGTCTTCCGAATTAAGCTCAAGCTGAGTCAGTCTTAAAAAAGTTGACTTGTTGCTGCCGTGCTGCGGCGATTTCCCCTGACAAGTTAAAAATATGCCTAACCAATCAGCGTTGATTATTTAGAAAACATTCTGCGAGAGC
Organism: Pythium vanterpoolii; assembly: GCA_023334535.1. NCBI lineage: Eukaryota > Oomycota > Peronosporomycetes > Pythiales > Pythiaceae > Pythium > Pythium vanterpoolii. The sequence goes on from JAADVD010000044.1 coordinate 18,000, forward strand.
CTGCTGTGGGTGTGAGGATTGGTGACCTCTACTAAAATGAGACCTCGCAAAATGCCTTGATACCAAGGCCTACAAGTACGAATCGGAGGTATGCATACCATTGACATGCTCTTGAGCTTGTCTAGTTAAGAGACGCGTTTGTTTGCATAAAGCCTTTCCTGTTTCAAGCACGAGTTGATTGAAATTGTGTCCAAAATGATTTTTGGGAGAACCTAAACGTGGGTTTATGATCTATTTCGTAGATTTCTACCGGCTTTCCGACCTGTGCCTTTGATCTCTGGATTCGGCCTGGTCGCAGAGTTACAGGTGTTTTTTTGCGAAAAAAGACCTGCTCGACAGCTGTAACCTAGTGTTTTCGACGGTTACTCTGTCGAAAATACCCTATCGTACCTACTGACATAAATACGGCGTTACTAATAGTCTTTTGTTCTGCGCTTGAGATGAAGACAACAAAAAGCGCAACAATTTGCACTTACTTGTACCATAGATGTGGTATAAGAATACATTTGGTATCTTCGAGCAACATATCACGAAAGACAGCCATTGGGGAGGTACCCGAGCGTATCCTCCGAATTCAGCTTGGCTCCGATTCCAACGCTGTCGAAGATCAGGGCCAAGGATTCAGGACGAGGACGAACATGAAGACAACCGCGCCCGAGAAGACGTGTAGCCACATATACAGTAGATTGCCTCTCCCTGGACACCTCTATGAACGAGGGCGGCAACGGCTGGCTGGAGTAGCTGATTCCTAAATCCTCCACACGGAATACAAAGTTGTCGACGGAAGTTCCAACTCCCATGACGGTAGGTTCAGTCAACCGTGTGACCACTGGCACCCTGATCGTCCATCTTTCCCTTTCTGTAGTACATAAAGACATCAATTCTCGTTCAATAGATACGCTCCACAGCTCGCGAAGGAGAGTGAATTAGCTGTTAGACGAGAAACCTTCTTATTTAATTTTAATTTTAATTTTTTGACGTTGGTATTGCCTTTTTGCCAGTGCCTCTGCGACTATGCTCCAAGCAATTATCGAGCGGATGAATGACAACTGATGCATACCTGAGAGTGCACTTATACTATATTGTACTGTCATTCGCGGCGGTCTGACCAACGCAGATGAAACGCTGTTCTCTGCCCTGCATCCATATCGAGGGACCATTCCACCAGCGCAGCTGGGGCTGTGCCGAAGAGCATGAGGGACGGTCATGAACGGTTGTCGAGCACACTGTCTTCAGGACCAGTACCAATCGACTGCACAGCACTTTACGCACGCTGATGTGCAAGTAGCATTTTATGCAACGAAGCAAGCGCGAAAGAAAAGTGCGGTGTCGGCGCCCCAGTAGTCACGGTTATCAGGGCCAGTGGGAATTGAGATTCCCGGTACTGGTCCGCTAACAACCAGCTTGGATCTGTACCTAAGTTCTCGTCTTCTAATTGGCTGGATAATATCGAACTTTGGTCCTGTTTGTTCGATCCGCGTTTGTCCACAAGCGAAATTCCTTGCGGACCATTACCGTGTCGTTGTGGCATAGAATCTCTGCCTTCGCTCTACTTCGTGTGGTCCAGTACTGGTCCCGTAATGAGACCACGCCGAAGCGACCAACAAACTGCCGTAGCATCATCAGCCAGTTGGGTACAGGGACAGCCGACGCACTGTCTCGCATGGAGAATAACGGGACCTCGCCACGAGAAACCACACCCGCGAAGCCATCACTTTTTCTGCAGGTCGTCCCTCCCCTCACGCTATCAAACACTGCACCGCCTTTGGTTGACTCACTGGTCGACGCGTAGTGCGTCCATCTTCCTACTCATTCACCAACCCACCGTCCCCCGCTCAAGCCCATCCACCTAACTCCACTCAACAGATACACTGTGATACAGAACTATATAAAGTATGGGAGCCCATGCCGACCTCACGTACGGCTCAACAGCCGAGCACTCGGCCCAAGCGGCCGCCACGACCCCCAAGAATACGAAGGACAAGCTGCGTGCTGATGAGGCTACACCTATGCTCTTTGACTTTCAGTCAAGCCCGCGCAGCAGTCGCCGCACGACGCAATGGCTGGTGAACATGGTGCTCATCAACTTTGTCGAGTTTGCGGCCGAGTCGTCGCGCGGCGTGGTGCTACCAACGCTCTTTCTCTACACGACCTCGCTCGGTGGCGATCTCGCGTTCATGGGGTTCCTTACGTCGGTGTTTTCGGTCGGCCGCCTCATTTCGTCGACCGTGTTTGGGTACATGTGCGACCACTACTCGTTCAAGTTTGTGTACATTGTGTCGTCGGCCATTTGCCTCGTGGGCAATCTCATTTATCTGCTGGCCGACCAGCAGGTCGCCAACAGCCTCACGGTCTTGGCCGTGAGTCGGTTCCTCGTGGGCTTTGGAGCGGGCAACCGCAGTGTCTGTCGCGCCAACGTCGCGGCAATGACCACTGTGCACCAGCGGCTCAAATATCTCACGATCCTCGCGGCCGTAGTGTTTCTGGGGTACGCACTGACGCCTGGATTGGGGTCGCTTGTCGCTGGCATTGACACGGCCGTGCTGGGTGTGCCACTGAACAAATTCACGTGCCCTGGCATGATCCTCGTCTTGCTCAACGCGCTCACGATCCTCTCGATGGTCACGATCTTTGACGACGACATCTCGATTCATGATGGACCGCCCGAGTCGCCACGGGCCGACGGCGAAGAGCGCAATCCGCTCAGTGATCCCACGACGCTTCCCGATCACATTGTCAAGGCAGGGGCCGCGGTGTTTATCTTTCTCAATTTCAATGCGCGCGGCATTCTCTCGGTCTTTGAGACCGTCAACATTCCGCTCTTTCTACGTGTCACGGGTAGCGACCCCGCCAGCCTCGATGCAGTTGTGACGGCCTCCAACTTTCAGTTTTACCTCGGAGTCTTGGGATTAGTTTCGTACTTTTCAATTGAGCACTGGCGCCACACGCTCACGGACGTCAACTGGGTCCAGACCGGGTTCCTCATGTTGACAGTCGGCAATGTGCTGCTAGTGATTGCGCCAACCGACATGTCGTTTCCGCGCTTGCTCACAGCCGAGCTGTTTGTTTGGAGCATTGGCTGTCCGATCACGACGGCCGTGGTCCTCGCAGCCTTCTCCAAATTGCTCGGCGGCCGGCCACAGGGGACGCTCATGGGTCTCTTGGGATCCGCTGCCTCGGTGTCGCGAATTATCTTGCCGCTACTTCCGGCCGCGATCCCGTCCATGACGCCTGTGTTCTGGATCAACATTGTGCTATGTCTTGTGAGCATGGCGTGTCTGGCGTGGTTTAGTCGGCTCGTCGCCTCGGAGCACGCCGAGCATGCGAGCGATTTGGAGGCTCCTGCAGTCGCACTGGAGATGGAAGACATTCGGTCACCACTCTATTCAGAGCCGCAGGACTTTGAAGAAAACGACCACACTCCACCGCGGTCGCACTAGCGGCGCGAAACATGCAAGTCCTCTATACTCACCAGTCTTCATTATCGCGGGTGGTGTGCATGTGATCGGTTGTGGGAACAGCACATAAGGCAAGGGCGATCATAGATTGCGATAGCCGTAACCATAGCAACATTGGCTCTGAGAGCATGCCTCATTCTTGGTCTTGACTATAGAACATGCGTGCACGTGGTCAACTAGCCGATGACGAGCTGGTATTCTTCAACTACTGTGTATACTTGGTGAGTCGAGAACGTATAGTGTATACTATACGACTTCAGCACGCAACGGAATATACCGGTTTCCAATCGGTATCCACCTCAATACGTACTTAATGAACTGGCACATGCGTACTTTCCCATCCAACGCATAGCTCCAACCGCCAAAACAAACACGCACTTGAACTTGCGACGCCAATGGGGCCGAAACCACCGGTTGTACCTCTGCGCGTGGTCTCGCTGTTGCCGTCAGCGACCGAGAATTTCTATGCGCTGCTCAAGTACGCAAAAGAGCGCCGCAGTCTCACGCCATCCTCCTCCTCCTCCTCCTCCTCGTCCACATCTCTCGCAGGCCTGCCTGAGCTCGTTGGGCGCTCCCACGAGTGCGACTTCCCCGCGACGCCAGACGTGCAGGCCCTGCCCGTGCTCACAGCCGCGCGCACAGCGTTTACGACCTCGGCCGATGTCCACAAGCAAGTGCGTGAGGCCCTGGCTGACGCGTCGTCGCTGTACCACTTGGACGCGGCCGCCTTGGTCGCGCTCGCGCCGGATGTGATCCTCACGCAGAGCACGTGTAAAGTGTGCTCGATCGATCTCTCGTCGGTCAAGAACGTGCTCGATCCATCCTCTTCCTCGTCCTCATCCTCTTCCACCTCTTGTACAAACGTTGGCGAAAGCCGCGGCGAGATTCCTGCGATCCCCGGCAAGACCGCGGCGATCGTTACGACGAATCCCATCAGTCTGGTGGATGTTTTGGTGAACCAATTCCAACTCCTCGGCCGTGCGCTGGGGCTCGAAGATGAAGGCAACGCCATGGCGCAGCACCATTTAGAGCGGCTCCAAGCGCTCCAGGCTTTGGGCCGCACGCGCCGTGCCGTCAACGCTGCCCAGGGCAAAGCACCGCCGCGGGTGCTGCTGGTCGAATGGCTTGATCCACTGTTCATTGGCAAAATGGGGTGGATGCGCGAGATTATTGAACACGCCTCGAGCGATGTCGTCGAGTCGCTCGAGATGCCAACTTCGCCTATTGACATTGTGATTGTCGCGTGCTGTGGGCTGTCGATCAACAAGACCGAGCAAGAGATCGTTGCGGGCCGCGTCGGCGACTGGTGGACACAGGTCGTGGACGCCAAGGCAAAAGTGTACCTCGTAGACGGCATGGCCATGTTCTCACGGCCGACCCCGAAACTCCTCGCTGCGCTCGAGTGGCTCGTGCACCTCGCCCACGGCGGGGCCGACGCCGAGCAGTATTTCAGCATTACTACCTTCCCTTTTAAGCAGTTTGATTTCGCTGTGGCGATGGAGCATGTCGCTTCGACTAGCAAAGAAGCCGCAAAGAAGAAGAAGAAAGAGCTGCTCGATATTGAAGAGCTCCACCGCCATGCGTGTGACCACAAACAGGCCATGTACACTGACCCCGCCACCGGGTATTCCGTCATGACGGCCTACAACCTTCAGCTTAAGCAAGTGTGCTGTGGCAACGGGTGTCGCCACTGTCCGTTCGGCCACGTCAACGTCAAAGACCCATTGCAACGCACCAACAAACTCACGGATACTGTGGTATTACAACCTAAGAAACGGCAGCGTGGGACGCGCGTCGGCGGCACGCTTCTTTGGCCCATCGACCGCCGCAATGCCCATGTCGAGGAGACCATAGATATCGCCCAGCGCGACTTGGTCGTGGTGTTTTGGAGCGGCGGCAAAGATTCGTTCCTCGCGCTCACGACGCTGTATGCCCAGTACGCGGCCCAGGACACCACGCCCATGCCGCGCGTCGTGCTGCTCACGAGCATCGACCCCGTGACCCACACGGTCCCAATCCAGAACATTTCGCACGCGACCATTGTCGCGCAGGCCAATGCCCTCGGTCTCCCTGTCTGCATAGTCGCGGTTGGTCTCGGCCACGCGTACGCCTCGCAACTCCACGCGGCCTTATCGGAATTACCTCATCGCCTCGTGGACAAGCGGGGCGTGCCCCATGCGATCCACTCGCTTGTGTTTGGGGATTTGCACTTGGAGGATATTCGCGCTTGGCGAGAGGCGACCTTTGGCGACAACTACACGCTCCAGTTTCCACTGTGGAAACACGACTACCAGACCGACCTCTTGCCATTGCTACGATCGACGTGTGCGCGGATTGAGGCGTCGGTAGTTTTTTCGAATGTCGAATCGGATGTGCTGCAGGACGACGGCATCAAAGTCGGTGATATCTATAACGAGACGCGGCTGGCGGCGCTGAATGCGAAGCGCAGTACTGGTAGTAAAGAGAAGGCCATCGATCTCATGGGCGAGTCCGGCGAGTTCCACACGTGCGTGGTGTTGCCCGGCATGCTCGTCGAGTAAACCATCTTCAATAAAGCGACGCCGATAAAGATCCAATGCGATGGCGAGAAACGTTATGGATAATTAGCAAAATGTCGGTCGCTGGACGGCATGGACAGGCTAGACTGCCCACTGGCGTGCGCGACGGAAAGGGGATGGTCCCCATCGAAGCAGAAGAAGAGACGGTTGGGTGCCTGCGCTGCCCTGTCCATGACGTCCGCGCAATTAACGTGTACCATGCGATTTATGAAAGCGCTTTTTTAGTACACTATCGCGAATGACAAGAAGCACGAGCGCAATAAGCTTGGTATTCAGCCAGGGCGATGTAACCTCATGCAGCGTGTTCAGCGTCCAGTACGTACAATACTGGACTGGACACGCTGCAGATCCCTACATGGAAGAGTCCGGTGACGTCCAGCGTGTCCACACGGTGGCCTAGCCAGACTGTGGCCAGACTGTGGCCACGGTGGCATTCCTCCCTACCCGTCGCGGTCGTCCTTGATGGACAATCGATTGGTCCACACGGTGGAAATTCCCTCGTTGTATTCCACGTTGAAGCCGAGAGGTGGGCTTACGAAGAGGGTCCACAAAGCAGAGCAGGGGCGACTTGGCGAACTGGCGGATTATTATTAGGACACATAAAATTGATTCGTCTGACGCGGGAAGCAGAAAGAGCGTGCGTTGTGGGCGGGTGCCAGAGCTACAATATCAATGCTATGATACTGTATCATAGCCACGAGGCGACTGTTTGCCCTTCTGCAACTGTAGTTTGACCCAGATTTTTTTTTAATTGGTCAGATTGAAAATTGAATCCTTGTAGCATGTTCAGCAACGGACCCTTCTGGCTACGGCAACCTGGCGTGCGCGCTGAAGCGACTACACTATAGTGTACAGTCCATATAGACAGCGCGGAGTCTTCTGCCGCCGCCTAGATATGTTGGGAACGAGTGGTGGCGGCAAGCAGACTCCCGCCGATTCGTTTCCCCCAGTTCTCGCATACGGCTCATAGAACGAGAAGCTGCAACTGTACTTTACCGTGCGTCAGCAAATGCTGACTGTACAATCTCGCTTCATGATCAGTCGCTATGGGCAGTCGCCGGCAAGTTGCCAGTGGCAACTGGGAAAGTATGCAGCACTCGCTCTATACAGTTCTTCCTACGGTACAGTACGACCAGTACAGTACATGAACACTTGCCGAAAGATACTTTTTTGCCAGCGCATCATTCGTTTGGCACATGTACCGTAAATGCGCGAGCATTCACCAACAATGAAATCTTCCCATCACGATTCACGAGATGGGTTATCAATCAATCCGATTGGACGAGGAGCGACACAAGTCTTCAGCACGTTGAACCTTACGTATCATGTTCTTGATCATGCTCACACTCATTACACTAAGATTTTTATCACCAGAGATTCCTTGAGAATCTTAAGCTGCGAGTCAGCAACAGCACATAATCACATGTTCGGGGGTGCCGCTGCAGCTTACAATGAATTTCGGCACGAATCTCCTTGTGGTGCATGACGCAGTGCATTCGTGGCGACCCTGCGGACAACGCCGCCCACTGGTGGTGTCAATGTCCAGTGTAATGTTGTTGCACTGGGCAGTGTCCTGTTTATGGCCGTTCGAATAGGATTGGATATGAGTGGCCTGTCCATGTGCTGCTGGAAGTTCCACTTGCTGAGGCTGCTGGCCCACCGTTTCTTTACGACGGCGAATCGAATCAGCGTATATTCAGCTCTGCCGCAGCTGACAAATAGACGCTGAAGCTGACAAAATTCTACAATGAAACTGACGAGACGCTGTCGAGGAGAAACGCAACCCGAACAATCAAAGACAGAGTCACTTCATTTCACCCTTCGACGGCAGCTCAGTTGTTAGTGTTCTCGCAACAATCTGCTCCGCACCGTAAGTACGATGTAGTTCAGCACGAGTTTCCGCTCGACAACATCCGTGCTGAACGCTGTGACGCGCGCTACACGACATGGTCGGTTGAGGGCAACTCTGAGATGCCGAAGATCGCTGACGCGAGTCGATCTTTGCAGCTGACGCCGCTTCGCTCCCGTTTCAGCGTGGTGGTGTGCCGCCATCGAGTGCCACTCTAATCTGCGAGCCTGTTTTTGTTCTTTGGCAATGTCGTCAGAACTTAGTGGTACCTCCCAGTGCACAGACGGGGCGTACTGGTGCCACACTAAGTCACGTTTGGGCAATGCTACTGGCTACATTCAGTTCCCTTTGTTAGATGGTAAAAAAACATGGGATGTTTTTAACATATCAGGCAGTTCCCTTCGACATACGATACTACTCACCAAAATCACGATGCGTCTAATGAAAGGTATCGGCAGTTGAAGATTGCGGTGCGATTGCGTTATGGGATGTGGGACGTGTGCAACAACATAAATCCATCCGAGTCGCACTCTGCCCAGCCCAAATGGCTCCACTGATACTGATCGGGTTATTGTCAACAAGTGAGCATCGCTTCGGAACAAAATACAAGGGTGAGGTCAGTGCCACCGATAAACCCTGTTATCAATGCATGCACGACCGTCGACTTCACAGTCAGATTACAGACACCATTAGCTATTTACCTTGGTTGTGGTATGGGAATTTGACAACATACCGTTGGCTTTCGCGGTTGCGGCAAAGAACTTACTGTAACCTCATGTTTAGGACTTCACGTTTTGCCCTTCGATTGATTTCTCGTTCACATGATGGCAATGACAACCGCTGATTCCGTTCATTGGTGTGCCAAACTGTGAACCCCTCGCCAGGATCTAAACAGGTACGCGAAAGAGACAATCCAGTCAACAACTGAGTGGCCAATTTGGGCGGGTTTGTGAACACAGTGGGATGGTTGCCGACTCCTGTTCTGACCAATGTCGTTGTGCAAAGCAAGAGCTTCTCTATTGAAGTGCCTTGCCGCCTGATTATGTCAGAGCGGTGCTAGCCCATGCTGCCATAGTTTTTTCCCCACATTTTTTCGTTCGAGACAACTGGCAGCCATATCTATCCATCAAGTCGTTTGGAATGGTGGCTGGTGTTATTGTAAACAGGTAAAGGGTTCGGACTGGACCTCGTGACATCCTTGTTTTCCCCCATGGCCATCCACACGACATGGGGGGTCGATGCCGTGTGGATGGAGATCGTGAGTCGCTGTGATGGCGTCTAAACACTGGTCACAATTCATGCAATTATACTGTATGGATCCGTCCCAGTCCACGTCTGGGATCAGAGCATGGCCGTATCATAAAAAAAACTCTTACTGATGACGTAGTATACTAGACTGACTTGTCGTTCACGATCGCGTCACGCCACAACAGTGTATGTGGTGCTGGCTCAACGGCGTCGGCCTGTGTAATTTTATATCATCCACCTCACGCCGTGGCCGCCAGTCAAACGATCGGTGGGAATTCACATGTGTGCGTGGCCCTGACTGTACCTACACTGCCATTGAGAACAGTACTGTATACGACGTTACCCATGGGTTGATCATCATTGGGCCAGTTCGCTGATCTGGGATGCGAGACGCGCTGCGCATGAACTTGTTTCAAGTGCATTAACTGGCTCACCGTGCTCTAATGAAAAAAACTGGTATCACAGCGACAAACGTGTGTACGGTCCAATACACTTTAGTCTTTAGTTGGCGGTCATAGTTCTCCCACTGTGGAGCCCCTCGGTTTCTTGACGATACGATCTGTCGTCATCCCTTTGGCAGCCTCGACTGTCTAATTGCTGGTCCTGAACATTTCTTGATCCATTCCAAACCTTTGTTTTGTTAATTTTTACTTTGTTGGTCAAACGCAGACCAACGTATCCACTCATCCAAGTGGTCATCGGTTTTAAGAGGGATTGTCTGAGATGCAGTTCTGCCAGATCGAAACCAACTTGAGTTAGAGGAATTGCCAGTTTCCCAGTCTTTTTGAGTTTTGCCTGCACCAGGATTGACGCGCAACAGGCACAAAAACCGGGGTTATTGCAACCAGCTGGTCGATGGAGACGTTGCTGCCAGCGACTTGCTGTACGAATCAGACGAGCCACGTCTTCTCGCTTCTCGCTCCAAATTTTGGTTTGTAAAATTTGTGGTTTTTTTCCATTTGTTTGGATTTGGTTTGTTGGTGGCTCATCAACACCCATGCGTGGACGAGCCATTCGGCACATGATGGGTTGGGCACACAAGCCCACCCAATGTGTGTGTTTGATAACCCGTGGAGACCTGGTCGCAGAGCCGCGACGACGGACAAGAGACGGCGCACTTGGTAGCGCGCCGCTGATAGAGACAAGACGGTGGCGTTCACGCGGCGGAGGACAGGCCAGGCGCCTAACTCCTCCCTGTCGCCCACCTTCTCTCGCCGCCTCTCCACCCGTCGCCTCTCGCTCTCTCTCCATTTCACAGCAGGTGCCGTGCTATGGATTCCTTGAGCACGTCTCCTCAATGGGTCTCTCCTCCTCTCTTGTCTCCTCCTCTCTCAGTCTCTGCATTTGCCATTCTCCATCGTGCCTCACTCACCCCACGCAGGTCGCGTCCCCCCTCTATACCCAAAGTGACCATGAGTGAGTTCCTCACGAACAGTCCCGCCACCGTCGAGCTCGCTGCGTTCGATGCGTTCTGGGCCAGTGAGCTCCCCGAGCACGATGCGTTTTTCGAAGACCTCGCAATGCCGCTCAAGCCATTGGACCTCTCGGTTGCAATCGCCACGAGCGGCGCCGACGAAGACGCGTGGCTCTTCGGCGACAAGACGGCGTTTGCCGTGCGCGAGATCCGCGTCAAGACCGAACCAGAGACGCCGGCGAAGTCATCCTCGGCCCCCGCGACGCCAACGCCGACGTCAACGCCAATGCGCCAGCTCACGATTGAGGTGCAACAGACTCATGCTCAGACGCAGAATCAGGACGATGACGATACCACGAGCGTCTTGCTGGCGCCGGTCATGGGGTCGCCCGTGGACGAGCTCGATGCCATGGCAGCGTTCATGGTCGACGACGTCGATCCGTTCCAAGAGGTTGTGGTCACGAGCGACGACGAGCCGTGCCTGGCGTCGCCCATATTAAATCTCCCGACCACACGTATGCGCCAGTACTGCAGCCTCACCGAAGAGAAAAAGCTCGACAAGCTCCGGACGACCGTCGCGCACTTGGAGAAAATGTACTATGCCCGCTGCCACGGCCGTGCTGCGACCGCCACGTCCGCCACCGCGTCGACAACAGCGAGTGGGGATGATAGCGGGATCCACATTGCGCGGGTCAAGATGGTGCGCAGCATTGAGCGGCTCCAGCGGATCGCGGCTGATGTGGCCCAGGAAAACTATGGCTTCCGCCGCGACCAGATTTCCCAGCGCGCGCGCGAAGAGCTCTTTCTCCTCGAAATGGCCGGCGTCCTCAAAAGCCCAATGGCGCGCGAGCAGCTCTGCAGCGCGATCGCCGACAAGCGCTGCTCGGACGCGATTGTCGCCACGGCCCACCGCTCGGCCGAAGCGGCCATGGACCTCTCGGTGATCGCTGGTGAGCCGCTGTTGGGGTGGGACTGCCGCAAGCGCATGGATGCCTCGCTCACAACCTCGACATCGACCGGCGTCCTCACCTACGCGACCAAAAAGGACTTCGGAGGAAACGACTATACGCGGGTCACCACGAGTGCGTGGCAGACGCTGCTAGTGTCCGAGCAGTTTGCGGCTTTGATGACGCACGGTGCCGGCGCCACGCGGCGGTCGCACGTGCTCAAGCGCTTGAGTGACGACGCGCTCTTGCTGGCGTTCGACACGGTTGTCGCACCGGATGTCGCACAGGCCGCGGCCGTCGCGCGTGAAGTGTGCGTGGCGTTTCGCGTGCGCACGACCAGCGGCGTCATGGTCGGCCTCGCGTCGGTCGCCCCGAGTCTCTACGAGCGCCATGTCTATCCGCTCCACAACGTAACGTACACGGCCCACGGCATGCGCTGGCTGCAGTTTGCCCAACAGAGCCCCACCGCGTTCTCGGTCACGGCCGGCGGCCGCGTCGAGTGCGCATCCCACGCAGACGGCGAACGCGTCCACGTGGCGGCACTCGCGCTGCTGATGCAGTGGGAGCGTGCGCACTTTGGCGCGACGACTTTGTTGCTGTAGCGAGTATTTAGACGGCGTCATGACTATACCCACACCCATAGAGATGTACCATACAATTTGAATGATCGCATGATCAATATCCATATCCTTGAAGCCATCACACCATTCTCACTTTTTAAAAGTAGAGTAGCGGTAGGAGCTACTTACTATCAGTATGTGGAGACTCCGCATACTGGTGGTTTTACATACTGTGAGCTCCTCAGAAACCCACGACGATGATGCAAAGCCGTTCATCACTCCGCATCAATCAACTCTTCATCTCCATCAAACGATCACTTCAATTTTTACTCAGTTTTACTATGGACTAACAAACAGTGTATGCATTGCCAGAGGCTCTTTTTCTCGTTTGCTCACTTGCACTCGCCTTCGTCGAAACTCATGGGCGCGATCTTCAACGTGCACGAGGCCTTTTCAAACTCGCACTGGTTGCTGTAGGTCACGTTGTTGGAACCGCACACGGGTCGGATATCGGCAGTACACATGGTGGGGCAGTCACGAGTCACTGGAGCGGGGGACTCGGCATCGTCGGCCGCCGGCGCGCAGGCACCGTCCACCGACGTCAAATTGGCGATGCGCTTGGTGCACTTGGCCTTGTTGAACTCGCACGGGCTGTTGTAGGTGACGCCGTCCGATCCACATACGGGCCTCATGATCTTGGGGCACGCCCCTGGACAACCCACTGAGACAGGTGTTGGCGTTGGCGAAGTTGGCGTAGGGCACTTTCCCTTGGACGCGACCGCTAGCGTCGAGGTCGTGCCGAGCTTGCACTTGTCGGCATCGAGAAGGCACTCGTTGCCGTAGGTCTTGCCGTTCGAGCCGCAGACTGGGTTGTATACTTCCCTGCACATTTGCGAGCACTGGCGGGTCGGCACCTTGGCTGGTGTGGGCGATGTTGGCGTTGTTGGTGTTGTTGGCGTTGGTACCAAGGCAATTGGCATTGGCGATTCGGCCTCGGCGGCCGCGCACTCGCCTTCGACCGACGTCATGGCGATCCGGAGCGTGCACTTGGCGTTGTCAAACTCGCACTGGTTGCTGTAGGTCTGGCCGTTCGAACCACACACAGGCTTTTCAATCGCCATGCACATGGTGCGGCATCCCTCCGCGGCCGCTGGCGCTGGCGATCCGGCTGTTGGCGCCGTGGTCGTAGTGTTGGTGACAGGCGTTGGCGCTGCTGATTTGTCGGCGTCGGCAGTCGCGCATGCACCTTCGACCGACGTCATGGCAATGCGGATGATACACTTGGCTCGGTTGAATTCGCACTGGTTGTTGTAGGTCTTGCCGTTGGATGCGCACACGGGCTGGATCACCTGGGGGCACATGGTTGGGCACTTGACGGGTGCAGCCGTCGTCGCGTTGGCAACGATGCCAGCGTCGGCTTCACCGCTGGTCTCGTTTTTTGCGGGCGTTACCGGTGTTGGCGTTGGCGTCACGACCGGACCGACCGGGCCAACCACGTTGGCACCCTCGACACACTCGCTCTCGGTTGCGACCGTGATCGCTTTGGCCGAGGCGTCGGCAATGCGTTGGTTGCAGTTGGCAAGTTGGAGCTGGCACTTGTTGGTGTACGTCTGGCCGTTCGAGCCGCACACCGGTGCGTACATGTCCATGCACATCATCTCGCACATGGCCGCGGTTGGCGTCGCCGGCTTGAGCGTCGCGGCTGGGACGGTTGGGGCAGCCGTCGTCGCGTTGGTGCACTCACCCACGGCCGTGATGGTCAGAGTTTCGTCATGACACTTGGCGATCTGGAAATGGCAGGCATTCGGAAATGAAAGGCCGTTGGACGCACACACGGGTGCGACGTCTTGGCTGCAGCGAATGAGGTCGCAAAAGTCGGCGCCGTGGGTTTCCACTGCGACCAACGCGGTCGTCAGCGCAAGCACAAGCGAGAGTTGCATTTGTAGTGAGTTGGTAGCCTGCTTACAGTAGAGAGAAAGTTGGAGACTGAGAACAGAGGCGAGCGGAGAGGACTGGAGGATAAGGAGTATCTCATGCGCCGAGCGGCTGGCGTGCGCGTCATGCGTTGAAGGGAGATGCGCTGCCTTCTTTCCCCGTTCAACTACAGGGCCAGGACACTGGACTCTGGACGTTGGATGCTGGATCCCGGACAGTGCCAGCGCTGGACGACGGAGTGTGGAGTGTCTGGACGTGCGATCGCATGGTCTTGCGGTGGGAATGCGCGCGGTTTCCAGCTGGTTGAAAAGACAGAGATTGGCGTGGCGAGTACGAGTATCTTGCAAAAGCAGGGCGGGAAGGACGAAAGAGTCAGTGGTGACTCAGAACTGTGGCAGATGATATTATCAGACTCAGATATATGCTTGATCAATGTCACCTATGCGTTACTTACTGTAAAATAAAATATCCGTAATATGTGATGGATGAATTGTTAAACTCGGTGGGCAACGTACCCACATGGCCTCAAACGTCATCCACAAGTTTGGAGGCACCTAGATCAGTTTCAAAGCGTCGCCAATGCATTGCGCGCTTCCACAACGAATGGAGGATCTGCGCGAGAGTCCATGGCATAAACCACAGGCAAGTATCAGCCCACGAAGCGCAGCGAGGGACGATTTGCAAGACGCAGAAGCACGTGATGCACAGGCACGATTGGTGACCAGGGGTGGCTGTGAATGTGCGGGTCGCTACGGCTTGGGATGCTGTGCTTATGGATCGAGGCCTTCCCGATGGAGAGGGAGAATGAAAATCAAGATAGAGTTAGGGAGACATAGAGATCGTGTCAGAGAGATAAGAGCGTGTGGTGCACACGGCGTGGCCCCACGTCAGTACCGGACCCATCCGGAGCTCTTGGTTTCACATGTCACAGATATGCCGCACACATCACAAATAGTATAGAGCTCAAAATGTGTGGATTTATTAGACAAGCAGTCCGATCGAGCGGACAACATAGGGCGACTTGACGGGCGTGCCTGCTTTCATAATGGTCACAGGGTCAAAGCTTGGCGTAGTCGCAGGCCCCACAACATTTACTTCAAACGGCAGCGCCCGGCACTGTGCGCTCGCACCGCACAGACCGCGCGGTGTACTCAAGGAGCATCCATTCACTTCGATAAACATATTGCGCGTGTCGTTGGCCACGGCTTCGCGCACGCGCGTGACTTCGGTGATGCAGATCGGATGCGTGTATTCGTTGGCGTAGTTGCGTTTGTCGGCGATCGCTGTGACCACAACGGCCGTGAAAAAGTCGGTCACTTCGACCACCTTGAGCTCGACCAGGTCGTCCGTGGCGAGGGAAAACGGTACGGCGGCAGCAGCAAAGAAGAGCGTGGCTGTGAGGGTCTGGAGGAGCTGCATGGTGATACGTTGGTGAGAAGTTATTTTGGGGTGTGGATGCTGGACAGTGGAGAATGAAAAAAGTTTGGAGAATGAACGAGGAGCACCACAGATAGCCAGCTCGCGGCATCCATAGCTAGCATTTTGCGTGTTTCCATCTGCGGCCCATCTACTGGATGAACCACCTAGAATCCAGAGAGGAGATCCAGTGACGACACGTTACAGTGGGTACTAAACTAATTAATGCTTCGAAGTACTTGCTACTTCGAGTACTATTCTGTAGTCCACGCACTGCGACTGCCAGTCCTTGATTGTGCGCAAGACCGTCACGGCGACGGGATGCAACCATGGCTGGGTGGCTTCCAAGCTTCCTGACTGGTGGGAGCAACGTGAGTGGATCAAGTCTCTCCTGACCCAATAATTGGGGGATGCCAATTATTGGGGGGCCGTGTTCGTTGATAATGGGCATTGTGTGAATGGTGTCCCCAATCCTCACGGCTGTTGGTAGAAATACTGTTTGCTCAGATTTTTTTAAATACTGAGCGCTGATTGGCTTAAAGATCTCCACTCAAGTGGAAAAAGTTTCACTTAGCGTGGCCAAAATATCTTTGCCCCCCTTGATATGACTCCAGAGTTCGGGATTGACGACGGTTTTGTACCACGAGACGAAGGACTGCTTCAACGTCGAAATTGAACGCGGAACCCGTGCCCGGCAATCTCGCGCAGTCGGTGAACGAAGCAACGCTTCTCTCGCCACAATAGCTACCTGGACTTCGTACATCACCGCCCAACGTGCTGAGCAGCCGGGTGTGTTTCATTTTGGGGTGAAGGGATGAAACCATGGGGTGCGTTCCGGACAGTGAGAAAGAAATTCGGCCAGTGAACGTGCCAGTCTGGAAATGAAGGTGCCAAGACCGACCAATACTGATTGGCTAACAAGCGGACTCCTAGATTAGGAGCAAACCTACCAACTGTGAGGACTGGGGACCCCTAATCGCCGATTCAGAACTAAAAAGCTATTTCAAATAATCTGTATTCAAGAAATCATGTGTGTTCGTTGATTATAGCCGATTTCACAATTCGATTCATGGTTTGTGACATGTCACTCACATGGGGAGTGCAGATTTCTGTTGCGCGGGTTTCTCAAAAAGCAAGTTCAACTTCAGTACCATGGACTTCGATGAGGATACTGCTGCCAACGCTGACGCCTCGCTATGCTGCGAATTAACTGCATGGTGAATGGAGCTATGACCAACGCAAGCAGAGCACCAGTGCATTTTTTTGCTCCAATTTGATGGTGGCGCGCACGCTCTGCGTTGCTGTTCGAATTGCCGTTGCTGTTGGCGTTGGTGCCATTTGGTTGCGTTAAAGTGTTTTGCAAATGGATTTGATGCCTGACCAATAATGATGTTTCTAACTTAACCTCGCGTGAATCGGAGTTGCCTCTTCTTGAATCTGCCTCAAAGCCCGACTACAAGAAGACCGATTCACAGAGCAAAATCGCCAATTCCCTTTTATCGTGTTTGTTGACTGAATACCGATTATGCATCGAAGAATCGCCGACTCAGTTCTCAACGAACACGGCAGGGCTTCTCGTCGTCTTGTTGTTCGCACTTATAGTTGGACAGCTACCTGCAGCAATTGATATTAGCGCCTCCTGCCGCCGGCACTGCCTCTTTCCTTCTGCAGCAGCGGACTTTGAAAATCGATACGCTAATGTTGAGATCGCGTGAACACGCGTGTTCAGCCCTATGGTCCCACCATCGAGGTGTGTGCCACCCCGGCGGCAGCGCCGCTGCGCTCCTCTCTCTTGCGTCACTGCCGCCGCTTCCCGATTCGAAGTCTGAAGTCTGTACATGCGACAGACAAAAGCCATGCGCCAAAACTTGGTGCGATCTCGGCAATGCCGTCGTCGCTTTTTTATGCGGACACGCGCCATTCGTCTACAGAATCACGTCTCCACTACTAATGCTACTCCGACTTTGCCAAGCACTGGTCGGACCAGAGCTTGGGATACCAGAGAGAATAGTCGGTGGGAAGCATCGCACTGCATGTGGCAAAGGTTCATACTGTACTGTAGTCGCCTCTCGCAATGACATCCGTCGCCGAGTACTTTTCTGTACATGCATATCAACCAGTCAAATAGCCGTCACCAAAGCAACACATGAATAGCCCGAGCTGTATTACTACAGGAGTACTACGTTGCTTCATGGTACTTGTTTCATAAGGATCTACAAGAGCACGCCGATCGAGCGGATCTTGTACGGCGTCTCGACGGGTTTGCCGAGACGCTGGGCGGTCACCGGGTCAAAGCCCGGGGTCGCCTCGGCGCCAATCACATTGAGTTCAAACGGCACGCGCTGGCATTCGTCAGTGCCGCAAGCCCCTTGCGGCGTCAAGACCGCACAGCCCGTGACTTCAATAAACATATCGCGCGTGCCGTTGACCACGGCCTCGCGGACTTGGGTGATGTCTGCGACGCAGATCGGCTGCGTGTATTCATTGAGGTAGTTGCCACGGTGGCTAGCCGAGGTCACTGCGATCGCTTGGTAAAAGGCAGAGACAGTAACGTGCTGGTGCTCGACTTCGATCGGGTCGTTGGAGAAAAGTGACTGCACCTGAGCACTCGCGACGGTGAGAAGCAACGCAGCAGAGAACGAGTAGAGAAACTGCATTTTAATGACGAGGGCGTGGGAGTTGGTTGGACTTGTGATCGTGGAGTTGAATGAGAGAATGAGCATTTGGAGAAGGCACAGCGGTAGCTAGGAACCGAAGGGGTCGCAGGCGTTGGCTTCAATCGAGCGTCCCTCCATGGGGTCGATGACCAGTAAGAGTTAGAACGATGGATGGGTCTCGACGGGAAGCAGCAACGAACGCAAGACTAATATTTGATGGACGGCAGCGTCATGGTGGGCATCTCAGACAGCGATGCGCTCCGCTCGATCATGATGCTACCAAACATCTGATGTAGAATCGTCGCCGGTACGAAGTGTTGATGAATTTGAATGATACAAATACGTTCCACATTGTATTGATAGCAGCCTGAGGCAAGTACTACGAAGTATGGGAGAAGGCGCACATGCTTTCGAACACGGCCAACTCATCCCGAGGGACTAATGGCCCGCCACGTAAGCCAAACGTTGCTGCTTTCCCGGAGGGATTCCAGCTTGCACGGTCGACAGGTTCCACAGTCAGTCACGGGTCAGTCCGGACGGCACGTGCTCCCGTGCCTTCACACGTGGACTCAGAGGGACACAAGATAGTACTGTAGCTGCAGTTATAGCGACGAGACGATCCGAAGAGTTGAAGATGGTAGAAGCAAAATTTCCGACCTCTCTGACATGAGCAAGTTTGTTTCTCACCACATCGCAGACATATCTCCACCCCACACTGCCTACCAGACACTTACTACACATTCCCTACTGTACTGGCATGACTGCCAGAGACATCTCCATTTTTTACTCATCATTCCAATTTGATAGATTCTAGCTCTATGAATATGTAGTGCCCTACTCTACTACTGGTTCGCGGCCACGCGATCGTAGTCGTGCACAGCCGCAATCACCATACTGTTGAAGTCGGCTGGATTGTCCATAAACACTTGATGGCCGGCACTCGGGACGAGGCGAAAGACTGCGTACTGCTGCTGCTCGAGCCGCTGGACAATCGCGTGGGCCCGGTCGCTCGGCATCCAGTCGCCGCCACCGCCAAAGAGAAACGTCAATGGGACGTGGACATTACCCGGCGTGAATATCGCGTCCAGCGGCCGTCGCTGGGCCAGTGCCCCAGGATGGAGATGCGTATACAGTGCCTTGTCGCCGGACGATTTGAGGGCCCAGTTGTGATAGCAGTAGAGCGAGATATCGTCAAAATCCATATCGCCCGACCGGATAATATTTGTCTCCGGAACCCACTGAATCCGGCGCCGCAACACCCACTTCATCATCGACAAGCCAAACGGACCGCAGAATCGAATGAGACTCATGGGCGTGATGTTGTACGAGGCCGCGAGCTTCACGGCCCAGAATAAGTCGTTGTTGGTTTTCCCAGAGGACGCCACGCCGGCCGGGGACACGAGGATCAAGTGCTCGACGTGCTGGGGGTATTTCTCGACGTAGTAGGACGAGTAAATCGCCTAGAAGATGGAGGAATGTGAATAACGCAAAGCAATACATAGAGGACGAAAGAGGACGTACGCCCATGGAGTGGCAACAGAGAATAAACTGCTCCAGTTGCATAACGCGGCGCCAGTCTTCGAGCGACTCGACAAAGAAGTCGTCGGTCTCTTGGTCCTACAAGTCAATAATCCATTACTTAATGAGAAATGACGTGGCGACACGGGACGAGCTGCTGGCGGGTTGACTGTACATTCTTCGGACGGAACGTAGGGCGAATGGAGCGACCAATGCCTTTCCATTCGACGGCATACTGCAGTATAGACACAAAAAGATCAGGAGACCTTCACAGCGTAATCCTTTTTCCAAATGGACGTACCACGTTAAACGTCTTGGCCAGAGTTTGCAGATTCTAGCGTGACCATGAACCCCGTTAGACATCAAAACACAATCAGCAAACACAAAGGGGTTACGTACTGCTGCCCAGAAGGCATTGCCGGCGCCGTACCCATGCACAAGCACGAGCGTGCGAGGCGGCACGCGCAAGGCGTCGCCACAGAACGGGACGTGCACCGTTCCCAAACCGGCCACGACGTGGGTACTGTGGTCGGTCGCAATGTACTTTTTGTAGATTTTCTTTTCGACTTGTTCAAGGGTCTTTTCATTCGCTGGGACCCAGAGACGCAGGCGACAGACTGCGACCCACAGCGGCAGCACACAGCCGAGCACTGTTAATGCGGTGAGGAGCGAGCGCGTTGCGTCGTGCTTCTGGGTCTCATACAATTCGCTGCGTACAATCGCGTACACGGCCAGTGCAGCCCACACGCCAAGCGGGACGATCATCGGCGTCGCCTTAGCAAAGACAATCGCAGCGTACCCGAGTGTAAACACGATCGGCCAGTCGACGAGGTCCATGGGAATGCCTGGCAGCATCACGTACAGTGCCCAGGTCACGGCGACGCTAATGGTGGCGACCACGACGCTCGAGAGGCGGAGGCAAAAGCTGACGAATCCCCATAAAACCAGCAGGAAAAGCACCAGTGGCGCGAACACGACAGCGAGGAGCTGCTTCGAAGTCGATTGGAGGAACCGCGGCGGCGGCGGTTGCAGCGGTTTGATGTTGCCAGGGCTGCTCGCAGAGGAGCTGGTCGCGCTGGCCCTCATGGAGGGGCAAGCGGAGAGGAGAGAGGAGGATCGGGACGACGAATATGGAAGAGGAGAGATAGCGAATGAAGAGGTGCGAGAACCGAGAGCTCGGCCGACTTCGGTTCTGATGATGACGATGAACAACAGGCGAATCGACCATCACTCTGCACTACTCCGAAGTCAACCGGCATTCTGAACCGGTACAGAGTGTTAGTCACGATCGTAGCCGTTTTTCGACATAACGAGACCAAATTGGCTCAATAAAAGTGCACAATTTGGCAATCGATCAGAATAAGGGCAACAGCTGTGCCAGTGTGATTATGCTAGACGAGCATGTCGCTTCGACGATTGTTAGCTCAACAGCGACGCTCCCTTCCTTTTGCCGATCCCCCCACCTCTTCACTCTCCACCTCCTCCTCTGTACCAGTCTTGGTAATAAGCGATTCAATTATATGGTTGGTTACGTGCACACTGCTTTACCTCGCTGTCTTCTCTGTCTCTCCACTTCACTCTCTCTCACGTGCCACACAGAGATCACTGAAGATCGTCCTGCCGAATCTGAATAGATCTTCATCCTTAATGAAGTATGTATGTACAAGCCCTACACATCGACCGCCTTGCTGCCGTGGGGCGACCCCAATAAACTATTGCGATCGCCCGAGTCGGTGATGCTCTGTGCCGGTGCGCGTCAAATCGAGTTCTTGCGTTCAAACGGCGCGTTCGAGCTGCCCGATGTGGGCGTCGCTGGCTCGCCTAATTCAGCATCGATGCCGTGTGTAGCAATCGGTGCGGTCTCTAATTCGTCGGAAATGTCGAGGCCGTAAAACTGGTGGATCGACTGGGCATTGATCGTCACGTCCTTGTGGTTGATATCGCGAAAGTACGCTTCGTGCGTAAACCACAACAGCGGCACAATGTACAAGGCCGAAAACACATCGAGCGTATAGTGCTTGCGCGAGGCCACGATGAGAAACGCGATGACAATCTGGACCGCGATCATGAGCGCAAAGAGCCACTTGTTCCACCAGTACTTGCTGACCGTCAGGATCAGCGACAGCGTGTAGATCGTGTGTGAACTAAACATCAAATCGCCACAGCCTATCCTCCATAGAGAAACGTCAGCGATTTCGGTATGCCATAAATTTCCATAAAATTGCCTACCGTTGAGGGCGTCCATGTGGGTAAAAAGCTGGCTGGTCGTCGGCGGTTTGAAATCCGGATTGGGTATCACGCACTGAAGCTCGTTATTTGGATTCTGGGCGAGGCAAGCCTCATCGAAATTAAGGCGGCAGTGCTCGGCCGGCGATGGTAGTGCCGTGACCAAGAACGAGAGAATGCGGAACGCCAGCGCGACACTAATGTGGAACAGCACGCGCTTGAGGACAATGACCATGTACCGCGGCGCCGCGGGGTTCGGGCGGAAGAACGGGATCGAGAGCACGAGCAGAATGGCCGGTGCAAACACCAAGCCAAACACAAAGTACTCGGACAAGTGCGAGGCTGTACCGCTGATGAAAAAATGAGGTGAGGAGGTTAGTCGCTGGATATGGAGATATTTCGAGGTGGAGATTAGATACGGACGTACGTTAGTTCCGGCATGAGCGCAAAGCCGAGGTCATAAAGCGGATAGCGCTGCTCGACCGAGAGCTTGTGGCCTTGGATCCAGTACGCAATGTTATGGAAGACCCCATGGACGTCTAATATCCAGAGCATCCAGAGAATGTCAGCTTTCCTGGATTCGGGGAGAAAGGCCGAGCAAATATAATAGGAAACGTACACTGCATGATGACGCACGGTAAGATGATCTTCCATTCTTTCTTGAGCAGCGCTAGTTCGTTCTTGATGTACGCGACAAAGTTGGCGCGGTCGCGCAGCTGAAAGCGCTTGAACGTGTGGGCCGGCGCGACGTCGGTCATACTGGATCGAGGAGGTGTGGAGAATCCAGGGACGAATCCGGAGCTGGGCGAATCCGGAGCAGGATGGGTCGGAGTCCGAGCAGAGAGCAGCGGCGTGCGCTCGTTGGCGTGTGGAGAAATGAAAGGAATGGCCGACTCTTAGATTTGGGAGCGAGAGAAGAGAGACAATTGGTAGGGCGTCGTATCGACCACAATCAACAGCCCAACATATGCATGCTGCACATGCACCAGTGCGTGAAACTGGCTGCTCGGATCCAACGTAAACATAGGCACTGACGTGACAACGAATACATTACAATATGCGATGGTAGTGAATTCAATAAAATGACATCACTGCCGACAGTACTATACTAAAAAACCAATACATGCCCAAAGACGATGTTCGTTCTGATCTTGGTGCAGTGGTTACTCTCTTCGGGTACGCATGCGACATGGTAGGGTACGGTCCGAACTACCTAACAATAGACCGTCAAGAGAGAGAACACCAGCGAACGACAGGATGATGACGGTGTCGAGAGTGTTGGTCACTCTGCGACACAAAGTGCTCTGGCCGAAATGGGTGCACTTCAGCCAACTCGTCATGGTACTTGTGGAGGAGCAAATATGTCGTGAGAAACCCCCAAATTCCAGAAAAATTACCGCTTTCTACACAAGGGTCACCCCTCCCCGCACTTTAGTGACCATCGAAACTGCACGTTTGGCCATCCCTTCTGGCTTCCTGGAGGCCGAGGGTTAGCGTTTAAACTCGCTTTCCTTTCACACAGGGAAATAAAGTTCAGAGCCAAGGCACTAGTTGATGTAAGCCACCTTTGACGAGCCAATTTTGTACTTATAGATAAGCTTCTGAAGAAATCGGTAAATTCTCTGGATTTTTAGAGCTGTCTCGAATATGTCCCACCACCGACAAACAATCTTCCGTTCCACGCACCCGCAATCTTCATTGCTCAATCCAAATAGCTGCCAAGGCGAACATCAGTAAGGAAAGCATGGATAATCAGCGACGGCGATATACAACACCAAGGGCATGCCGTCCTGCGTCCCGCGTGTGGACGAAGGAAGAAGTCAACAAAACACTATAGATCTCCTCGAGGGATCACGTAATTGATGAAGGACTCAACACGCGCACAAGACCAAACGACAGACGTCTCAACGAGTACATGATTCGTACGCGACCTTCTCGGACGAATCCAATTTTTTGTCCTTGGCGTTTCGTCGGGATTCGTTCGAATGGGGAACTGTGTTCACAATGCCCCGCTCTCGTTCCATCCACTAAACACGCGAAAAATACGGCGCGAAAGTGTGCTCTCCATGCGCGTGCCGTTCAATTTGTCGGCGAGCAGCTCTTCTTTGTCATTGACCGACCGAGAAGGATCATTGTAGACGTGCAGCAAACTCTGGACAGTCGGAAAGTGATCCAACACACTCTGGGCACGGTCTTCACTGACGCTCGGAATCATCTGCAGCATCCGGAGCCACGTATTCGCAAACGGATTGAGCGTACTGCCCGAGGACGGGAGGACGCGAAACGAGTGGCTGCGCGACACGCTCTCGAGAAACTCTTCTTGGTTGGTCTGCTTGACGGCCGCCACAATGATCTCGCGCGTGAGGAGTGCAACGTACGCGGCCGTGGCGTCGGTATCGCTGGTAAACTAATAGAGACTGTTAGTACGCATACACCAGGCAAAGTACTGTACCATCGAGCGAGCCTACCTTGGTATGGACAGAGGTATCCATAAAGAGACGAAACGCGAGCTCGTGGAGGTCGCTGAACGTGACGGTGAACGGGGCCGACTCGCTGACCTTTCGCTTGGCGTTGGTTTTGGCGTTGACTTTGAGTTTTTCCTTGCTCTTCTTGGACCGTGCAATGAGTGCGCGGTCCATGCCCTCTACAATCAGCACAATGGAGCCCCACGCCACGTTCCTTTTCTTCTTGTGCCCCATCTGGAGGGTCTCGTCTTCCAACCTCTTGACAGCACCCACAAGGGCGTCGTAGCCGTGGTCGGCGAGGAGTTCGAGCAACGCTGCGGCTGGATAATGCATCGCAATCACATGTCGACTCGCGTCCGGTTCAACTTGACTGGTCTCCCCGCGCCGCTCCCACTGGATCACATTCCAGTCGCTTTCAAACGGTGTCTCCAGCACAAACGGCACGGGTTTGTTGTTGTACACGTTGCCCTCGAGCGCCGTCTTGATGGCGGCACCAACCGGCGAGTCGGAGAGTCGTTTCTCGATGGTGATCGCTGCCAGCACCACTTGCTTTGGTGGATTGTTTTTCTGTTGGCGGCCTCGCTTCTTTGTTGCGGGGAGGCTCGGCTCGTCGTCATTGGTTGGTCGTCTTAGAGGGATGCTCGCCTCTGTCCTTTGCGATGCCTCTACACGGGATGTACGGGGCTTGCTCCGTGACGGTGAAAGCTGTATCTGCGTCTGCGTCTCGGTGATCGCTCGTAAAAGTCTCTCATCGTCACTGTCCTCGTCGCCATGGACGGTATCATCATCGTCACTCAGCGTCATCAGCAAATGTCGCCGTCGACGCTGTGCCTCAGTTGCTTGCAGTGGACTCCGACCCACATCATCATCCCCTTGTTGCTGTACACTGTCGCAATCGCCTACTTCTGAACCATCTGTCGATAGCAAATCCACTATGCTGTACCGCGCGTTCCGAGGCGACCGTATGCGGCGCCACTTGCCAGAAGATGGTGGTGTTGGCGTGGTGAGATCCAGAATGCTGTCATCCGCCAAGCATCCGCAGTGCGTTTCCTCCGACTTGGCTTCTGTATCCGAAGCGGACGGCACACGGCGTAGCGGCCGCGGCGGCGTAATCAGTTCGATTATCTCGTCCTCCATACGCTTCTTCTGCTTCTTTTTCGAGTCGCTTGTTGGGATACCCAACTCTTGGAGCATTGCGTCGAGCAGTGCATCGTCTCCTTCTCCACTCGACCGACGGCGTCGTCTTCGGGTGATCGCATCCGCAAGCAGCGTCGCCGACGCGCCGTTCTCCGTGCCGTCCATGTAAAAAGACAGTCCGATGTTTGAATGGGTTTCGTTTTGGCGGCAACTCCTGATGTCACTATTTCATAATACTGACGTTAACCCCTCGAAAGAAGAACATGCAACCATAGTGACATCGAATACTGCCCTCCCACACAACAGAGGAGATGCCGCTAAAGAAAACGATAGACAACGAACACTTCACATCAGTTGTAGCGTCTCTGATTCTCTATTCCTCGTCGCCCTCGGCATTAAACTCCTGAATGACCGCGTCCGTGGCCTGCACGAGCTCGACGAGCGTCGGGTTGTCGCAGAGGTTGAAAAACGCCAGGCTGCCATCGTCACTGGGTGGGATCACCAGCACATCAAAACCCTCCGGTCCCTGGACCACACCGTCGCCCGTGAGCGGCACTTTTTCGTTGTGGAGGTAGGCCTCGGTCTTTTGGAGATCGTCGACCCAGAGGCTGATAAAGTTGGGGTGCTGGAAGCGGTTGCGCAGCACAGCTTTTTTGTTCTTGAAGTCGGCGTCGTTGCGCGTCGGGTACTCCCAGTCCTCCACTTCAACGTCGCGCACGCCGAGAATGCGGAACGGACGCGAGGCAGCATCCTAACCCCGTCAAAAACGAGAAGCACAAGCGGATCAGAGTCAGGCTTGCTGTTCTTAACCTCCACAATATAGCTGTATTATGTCGCTCACCTGCTCGTCTTGCTCAAAGTGGATTGGTCGTAGCATGTCCTCAGCATCGGCCTTGGCGGCGAAGCAGCGGGCAGCCACAGGCGCACGCAGCGCCGCGGAGCGCGTCACGAATCGCTGGAGCATTGGTGATCTCTCGATTTCAAGTGCTATTCCACGAGTGGCTCGCAATTTTGGCAACCTTCGTGCGACATGACAGCACCTCAATTGTTTCAGTCCTTTGAGTCATTGAGACCGCATTTCTGGATTATATAACACAGGGTTCACAGTACCACTATGAATGTTGCGCGAAGGAGTAGCACGCATGTTGTTCGAAGCAAGAGTACCCCCAATCGAGACCAGCAACGCCGAGACAAAAATGAGCGAGGGGACCCCGCCGCGCGTCGCGCCGCTGCGCCAGCTCAAAGAGGCCTGCGCGTCACTCCGAACCACGCTTAAAGCACTTGAAGTCGCCCACGCCGCGGGTCAAATCGACAAAGCCCAGCTCAAGCAGCAGCGCTGGGACGCCGTAGTCGTACTCAGCGCCATGAAAGCTGGCTTGCGCGATACGTTTCTCGCTGGCGACGCGTGGAAAACGCGCGTCCAAGCGCAAAAAGACACAGTGGAAACCCATCAACTGCAGCTGCAGAATCTGCTGTACGAAAAAGACCACTTGGTGCGCGAGATCCGTCGCTGCAAAGGCTTCCACACAAGCGAAATGGACCGCATTACGTTTGCAACCGACGCGCTACCGATCGCCGTCGACCCCAGTATCCACCGTCAGCATCTCGACCAGCTCACGCACGAACTCGAGACGCGCAAGCGGTACGTAAAGGTCTACTCCACCTAGAGTATGCGGGTTATGTAACCAGGATCTCGATAGGATGGTAACCCAGGTCAAAGAAGTTAAAGCCAAGATCGAAGTCGTCGAAGCCGCGACGCAACGCAAGCAAGGGTTTCTCGATGGCTTACGTAACCAACTCGACCACATCGAAGACGCAACCAGCGGTCTGCAGACGCACATGCGTACCCCGGTCTCAACCACGCTCCGTCTCCAGCACGACGCCAGTACGCAGCTCGCGCCACCACTGTATACGCTGTTTGGGGAATTGCAAGCCTACCAGACCGCCAGCAACTGTACCCAGCAACTGCAGGTTGCAATTGTTGATGCCAAGGGGGGTACACTCGGCAGTGGGGTACGCGTTGCAAAGCGCGCATTTCCCAGTGCCTTGCTTGCCGGTGGCCGCGTAGGCCGGGGGGGTCCGAACGCCGTCGACGCGATCGAGCCGCCGGCTTCCAAGCGTCTCAAGGGTCCATCGCGGTCGCCGTCCGTGGCGACGCAGCGCGAGCGGGAGCGTGGCGCCTCCGCCAGTAAAGCGCCGTCGCGGTCGCCGTCCATGAGCCGGACGCGGCCAGTCGAGCGCGGCGAGGCGGAGGAAGACGGAGCGGTCCGAGAGACACCGACACTCATGATCAAGGCCATGCGTGACGTCCAGATTTCTCCGGACGAGGAGAACGATGGTGTGGTAGAAGACGAGGCGGCGGATCCCACGGACCTGTGGCAGTGTGCGACTAAGGCCGTGTTGCTCACGCTGTCGCTGGCAATCGACGATGCCTCGGAGGGGACTGAGACCCTGGAATTTGGTGTCTTGTTTCAGTACTTTCCGATCGCCGACGTGGTCACGGCCGAGCTCGTGACACCCACGACGCTCGGCAAGCACGTGCTGACGAATCTGTTTCCAGGCGACGATGGGCAGCAGATGGGGAATCTGGCGACGGCGTACAAGTATAGAAGCGCGAACGGCACCGCCGAGATTGCGTTTCCGACCGAGGCCACAGCGAGTCGCCCGTACCTCTGGACGCAGTGGATCTGCGGGCTCCATCCATTGCAGCGTTCTAGCAGTAGCGCCTCGGAATCGCAGCGTCGCCCGGAGCCGTCGGTCCGGAACGTGCTCCAGCAATTGATCAAGCGCTTAACCGGGGCGACGCAGCTACGACGCCATCTCGCCGCGCTGACCAAGGGCCAGTCGCAGGCACCCATCCACCCATCGTTTGCGAGTCACTTTCCATCGGTCATTCAGACCAAAATGGTCGGATGGAAACACGTGCCGCATCCACGCGCGGAGATGCTCGATCGCTTTCAAGGTGCTCCAAAGACGGGCAATCAGTATTTCACGGTCGCATTCCAGCACGCGACGCTCCACATCGATGCCATCGTGGAGGTCTCGCCCGAGTACCCTGTGCGTGCGCCGCAATTCCGACTGCGTCCTGGGGCCACGGGGAATTCTACATCGACCGTGGACAATGCTCTCCAGGTTCGTAGGACACAACGTGAACGTGTGTGGAGTGCGGACTGACTAACTGAGGTGGTTGATGACATAGGACATTGAGCTCGAAGTCAACACGTATTATGATGAGCTCGTGACGCCCTCGTGCGAGCAGTATTTGCTCGCCCATCAACTTCGCAAAGTGCAGCACTGCGTCGACGTCCTCAGCGCGGACACGACTGGGAATTTACCCACGTGTTTTGGTCGTGCTCGGCGTGGAAAAGACCGTCGACCGGCGCTGGTCGTGGATCCCGTGACCAAGGAAGTGCGTCATCGTTAAGCAGACGATATGGATGGGGACCAATAATGGACAGCTGGAAGTTTGGTCCAGAGGAGAATTAGAGTGCTGGAAAGGGGATACAGTAGTACTATTTCCATGCGAGCTAAGCTACTCTTACGACGAAGTCTGTTTCTTCTTGGTCAACTGGACGGTCTCGCGCTTGAGCACATGCAGCAGCGTCTGCGAACTCTCGAGAATCTATTGGATTCCAATGGGAGAAATATTTCGTGATTCTTCAAGATTAACCATCACGCTCACCAAAATCCATGAACCAACCTTCATGTACGCGGCCTCTGTCTCTTGGATCGTGCGGTCGTATTCGGTCCGCGCTTGCATCTTGCGCGCCAACGCTTCGTTGATTTTGCTCAGTCGATCGGTCAAAATCGTCAAGTCCTACAGTACACAATGCCTCTCTATAAGACGGCCATCGCCTAGCGGGAGGGAGGGAGGAGAATGGTACCGTCGTACCTTTTGGATTTTCGCTTTTTCTTCTTCGTCTTTGAGCATGGTGCGGTTCACTTCTTCGCGCTTTTCGCGGAGATCTTCGATACACTTGACGAGCTCATTGTTGTAGTTTTGTAGCGTCGCTCCCTGCTGCGCCATTGTGGTGTGACGCTGCGTGGGACTACAGATGGAGCTGGTGGTCTGGCAGTTGCGTGGTGACTGGGCAGTGGGCACGTGAACGTCCCTCTATCACCCTCAGACTGTTTTGTGTGTGCGTATTTTCAGCTTTGTGGTGAGCAGTTATTGGCGCCTTAGGATTTAGGAATGACTGAAGCTTTCGCCGCCTGAAGAGTTTCGCAAGTGTCGTTGTGATCTTTTCGTTTCAGGAAAACCGGGTTCTTTACCGGTAACATGGGTACATTAAAGTGTAGCCATGTGGGAATGAATGTAGCCATCCCAACGTGGGGCCAAGCACAAAACTAATCCATCGATTTTGTGAGCCATCCATGAGCTGAAGATCAAGTTAGAAAGGCTAGCCGTCTACATGAATGAATACACTGTGTCTCCCTCGCTTCTGTCAAGTTGCCACGAATAGATCGGCAGAAAGAGTCCTTAGAACTGATCATTTCGTTGTACGCTACCTCCTCACTCTCTGTATACCATCATTATGAATTCAGGCTGCACCTACCTTGCACAATGTGCCGTCTCGGCCGCCTGGTAGCCTTCTCGCACAGCATCGTCCGTCGATCTGTCTTCGCCGCCTTCCGCTTCCCTCACCACCGTAAACACTCGTCGATCGCATCCTCGCGCTCTAGGAATACACGCGCACGACGTCGTTTGTCCACGTTCTCAAAGTCATGCTCCTCACGCCACTCATGCCACTGCTCATTGTCATTGCCTACGAAATGGCCCCGTCGCAACCCGCGTCCGCGGGGTGGCAAGCCGACTGGGTCTTTCTCGTCGAGCGTCTTGCCGTTGGCATTTTAATTGTGTGTGCGGCCGTGCTCACGATCTTTCACCACCTTGTCCCCGAGTTCGACAACGTCCTCACGCTTGCAGCACACATACACACACTGCGGCGGTCTACGTAGCGCTTGCAATCTTGCTGGCCGAGACCTAGAGCTTCCCCATCCCGTTCACCACATCCATTTGCAAACTCGCGGCCGGCGGCGTGTCATTGGCACGATCGCCGTGGCGTCGCTGCCTGTGACACAGACAGACCACGCGGTTGCCTCCGCGGTGCCTGTGCTATTGCCTTTTTGCGTGCTCGCTGCCGCTGGTGACCGTCGTGTGCCTCGGGTACACTACGGTCTTCCTGACCGTCGGTGATCGCTATCCTGCGTACCAACCATTCTTCACGCTCCTTGCGCCGATCCTCAAACTGTTTTTAGGGCGGTTAATCGTGCGCGTCATTGCTGACTGGGAAGACCTCATTCCGACCATGAATATTTTCTTGGTCGAGATATTGGTGCATGGTACGAAGTCATTTGCGTCCAGAGTGGCAGTTCGTCACTCACAGCGGCCGCGATCATGGCGATTGATTTTAACCTCTCATGGAGCTGCTGACTGGCGCGTGGATTCGCGTCGCCCGTGTCGTCGTCTCTGTTGCCAACAAAATCTTCACGATCCAGCCCAGCAGCAAAGTTGATACTGATACTGACCCTGACACGGAGACCGACCGTGCTCTACGCCGTAATCCTCGTTTCGCTCTGGTTGTCGCCCAACCCCTCGTTCTACTTGCACACACGTGTGATGCGCGCCCACGATTTACGCATGACACTCGTGTAAAAGGCGGCGCTCTTTACGCTCGAGACCGCGTCGTCTGGCGGCGTCCTCGTCGTGCGCTGCCGTCAGCAGTTCTCGCCGCTGCACTAATTAAGTTGTGCCCTCGAGCACCAAGCGAGCGTGATCCAAGCCAACATGACGGCGTTTCTCGTGCTCAGTTAGCTGCTTAATCTCGACCACGTCAGCGCCGACTACTCGTTCCAATTCCGCTGGCCGTGGCCATCTCCATAAACTGGCTCAGTGGAGGGCAAAAAATAAGTTGAATTATAATCGAGAATACTTCACACGCGGAATTTTAAAAAAGAGACCAAGAGCGATCTACAGCACGCCGTGCAGCCACGGATGCTGGAGCGCTTCGACCGCCGTGCTGCGCTCTTCGGGATTGCGGATCAACAGTGACTCAATAAAGTTCTTGACGTCGCTCGACAACTCGTGCCAGCAGTCTTCACTAAAAAACACTTTTTTCGTGCCGTCCTGGGTCGGCAAAAACACCGGTGCACAGCCGCTAAGCAATACGTAGGTCACGACCCCGACGCTCCACAGATCAGCCTCGGTCCCATAACCTTTACCGCCCATGACCTCGGGGGCCACGTAGTCGCGCGTGCCGCACTTGGTGTGGGCACGGGCGACGCGGTTCTGGACACGCGAGCGGGACTGCGTCTGAGTCTGAGTCTGCACCGGGTCATGGAGATTCGCAACTTCTGACAGCGATTCGTGCGGTGTCAGCATGAGGTTCGCGCCTTCCAATTTCCGGGCAATGCCAAAATCCGTGAGCTTGATATCGGCGACGTTGTCGGGACTGCGAATCAGAATATTCTCCGGTTTGATATCGCGGTGCACAATACACTCGGCGTGGAGGTACGCGACGGTCGCGACGAGCCGCGCAATGAGCTGCTGGGCGAGCGGCTCGTCGAGCGGACCATGGCGATCGACGTACTCAAACAGCTCTTGCGCACACAGCTCCATGACCAAAAAGAGCTCGTCGTTGGTCTCAAAGAGCGCCAGCAACTGCACGACGCCATCGTGCCGCAAGCCAAACATAATCTCGAGCTCGCGTTTGAGAAAGCGCACTTCGAGCATTTGCCGCTTGTCAATGATTTTGACCGCCAAGCGGTCGCCACTCAATTTGTGAATTGCTTCTTTCACGACCGAGTATTTGCCAGAGCCGAGCACACGACCGATCGTATAGTGGTCGTGGAAATCGCGGGCCACGGGAACATTGTCGAGTAATGCTGCGACCGAAAAGAGCTGCGGCTGAAGCTCGTCAAAGGTCGTGAGCTCGCGGTCGTCGAGTGAGAGATGAAGCCGTGCGGCCGGGGGTGTAGCCTTTTCTTTGATCGAGTGGAGAAACACCGACGGCGCATTTTCGGTCAAGGCCGAGTCGTCAAAGAGGAGACTCGGGCGCGCCGCTCGGTCTTTCTTGGGCGTGCGATTGCGCGGTGGCTTCGTGGGGGTCGAGACTGTCGACGGCACCAAGAACGGATTGTCCGGCGCTAGCATTGGCATGGGCATTGTCATGGGGAGCATGCCCATGTCGTGATCGTCCATCATCATCATCATCGATGGCCGGGCCGGGGGAATGGAATTAGAACCTAAGCCTGATACTGGATTTGAGACCGGACTACTGGCGGCCACGACAAACGGATTCACATGGAGCTGCTGGTGCGGTTGCTGCGGCAGGTCGTACATGTGGAGACCGGCCGGCGACTGCATTTCGAGCGACGCCAAATCGTCCATCAAATGATCCACACTCACTATCGGCGAGGGAGGGGTCCCCGTACTCGCTTTGGTCGGGCCCCGCAATGCGCGGCGGACGGTGTCGGCATTGCGGTGCATCGTAAACTGCTCCATGGCATCGACCACCAGTGCATCGCCGCTGAGCAAGTGGTCGTTGATGAGCGCGCGCTCGCGCGGCGACACGTGCATGTGCTCGAGCAGTGGCGCGTACCGGTGCACGCGCTCGCTGCTGTTGGCTACCGAGACCGAGCGGCCTTTGCGTTTCATGGACGGCGACGACGATAGCGGCGCCGTGGGTGCGGCCGCAGCCCGGACGCGCTGGAGGACCGGAGTAATGCAACCAGTCTCGACCAACGCACGGAGCTCGTCGCACGGTTTATAGACCAAAACCTCCGAGTCCCGGACGTCGTCAAGCGACGTGAGCGCGACTTCGTGGAGCGTTGGATCGACCGGACTGCGGGGCCGCATGGCGAGGAGGCTCGAGCGGCTCGCAAACGCCGCATATGTCTTGGCAAACGCCAGCTCGTGGAAGCGCGTGATGAGGTCGCGGACCGAGGTCGTCGCGGGCACGAGTTCCAGTGCGACGCTGCCAGACAAGTCCTTCATGCGGACCGAGACGGTTTTAAGAGAAGACGTCGTAGGAGCAGCCGCGACAGGCGACGACGGCGGCGCGAGGTGAAGGCGTAGCGGGTCGTGAAGGGGGAACGACGCCATGATCATTATCGGCTGGGGACTAGACGTAAGTGTGTGGGGGAGAGTTGAGCTGGATGGCGTCCGGTATCCGGAAAAGCGAGCGTCCAGAGACTAAAACGGGCGGAAAAAAGAGAGAAAAATATCGAACGCGATGGACGTCGATGGGTCGATCGATGGCCGAGATAAATGAGCCACAACGGGCAATGTACTTGGCCACGAGCGGAGAGCAGGAAATGCGTGCCGAGCGGGTTCTCTCTCTCGCTGTCGTTGGGCGTCTATGGTTTGAGAGACGAGCAGCGAAGGGAACGGAACGCGCGCGCGCGGTCGGGCCAAAGTGGGAATGAACCAAACGCAGTTGGGAGGAACAGAACCCCAGTCACTCCGATACTTTATGCTGCAGCCTGTGACAATTTGTTTTTTGTCGGCGCCGCCAACAAGAGACCAAGCAACTTGATAAAAGCGTGGGCTGTGGATACAGGACTGTATGCGCCGACAGAATCTTCGCTCGCTCCACCTATGCGAGAGCCCGCCTTTTATTCTCGCACCACACGGACAGACTGCTGGTGCCCTGGAACAGCAGAGGCGGCGGCACTTCTAGCATTCCGTACTGTACATACTGTACCGGAAAAAAAGTCTCACGGTGGAAACAACGGCCGGATCACGGTGGTTGAACCTCCTCACCACAGCTGGTGACCACCTGCTTTCTGGATTGGTACGAGGGGTGGGGTAGCCACGAAGCCAAGCTTTTGTAGCCAATCCGTTGCGTAACGCGTTTTGAAAGTTGTTGTTTGCTGGAGGCTCACCACGATTCGTGGATTCTTGGCTTGTATACAAGCTGTGCCTGATGGTCACGTAAACACCAGAAAGCAAGAAACACAATTCAGGTTCTAAAAATGTTTGTTTCATGTTTTTAGTATGTGTAAACTGTGCTTCTTAAAGCGAGCAGCTTTAAATTGAACGACCAGCAACGTGTCTGTTGCAGACTCGTTTTGGATTCGGCAGTGCATGTATGCCCGCACTACATCTGCTGGATCATCGGTATCCAGGGTCTGCATCTTCGAACCGAAAAATCACCATTGCGATTCATGCCGTCCGGCAGTTTTCATCCAGTGAAATGACCTACATCTTGATTTACAGCTGGTACTTCAAAGTAGGACGGCGGCAACGACACACTTAAGAACTGTTCGTGGAGCAGTTCGACCAGCGCGATGGATACTGAAAGACAGCCCAAACAAACAGGCTTTTTGGAAGAGGCTGGGTTTCACGAATCCGGACCGCTTGAGACAGACTCTTTCTCAGCTAAAACAACCGATCGGAACATCTTATGCTGTATTTGGACACTCATCGCCAAGAAACCCGGACACCCAGATGCTTGCGCGGTGTGGATGTCCAGCTGGGAATCCAGAATCCACACTCGCTATCATCGAGCGGTGAAGGGTGGACCACATGAAACACAAAATATCATTACCATAACAGCGGAATAAATCGATGATTTCGATGATAAGACCGTCCGCATTTTCGATTCTGACGCGCATGCTCCAGCGCAAGCTGCGACCATGCGAGATGGCGATCCCATTCATCGGGGAGCACTCAGACACCAACATACTAGAATAGAATGACCAAGCCCTTTGCGAGGTAGCGTTAAGAAATGGCAATGTTCCACCTGTGTGCGACATGCTTACTTTTTATGAGGAGCGCTGTTGAACTATGGCGGACGCGCACCACTTACGTTTCGACAGCGTATACCACAGCCCATGCGGTGAATGTAACGGTAACTTACACCATGAGATTCGCACACAGATATGCACAACGTTCGCCGCTCTCACGGGCACGGACCGTTTGTCATCACCTATTCTAGATTACTGCTACATCACTACGACAAATCGCACTCGTTTTCTTCATATGATAGTTGCAAGTGGCTCCTTCCAACACTGAACGCAAGGTCAGGAAGGGTTCCTATCATAAGCAACCGCTTAATCTATGCAGCCAATAGCAGTATGGTCGACGATAGAGGAAGTGCGTCAACAACTGTGGCAGATTTGACTGCAAAGCAAAGCGAGTGCGCGATGCGAATGATCGCATGGCGATTTCAATCGCACACTCGCTACGAAACACACACATAGATACAGACAGTTATGACGTACTAGTGGTGGAGGGATCAGGCCAGACAATGCTGGACTTCGGTATGTTTTCCATCAAGAATGATCAGCCCCTCAGGATATGCCATCACCTCCCTCCTCTTCATGCCACGCGCTTCGAAAAGGAACTGTGTGCCTTTTCGAGCAGACGCAAATTCGAGTGTTCATCGTTTCCACCCAGAGCCATTCAATTCCGTGTCATTCGCTTAAGTACGGTATGGTGTTTCAAACAGCAGTCTTTGTATAATACACCGCAAGATTGTTTTGTCTGGTGCAGTATTATGCCGCATTCTTGGCGGGAAAAACTGGACGGCAAGATCGACACCCATTCAAACAAAAAATAAAATGGCGGCACTCGCGCGCACAGCGCTGGATATGTGGAACGCAAAAGAGCAAGATACCGCTACGCTCAGCTCTGGGTGTGGCCCTCTTGATATTGTTCTACAGGGCGGGTTCCGGAGTGGTCTGCTGACTGAAATTTGTGGCGAAGCGTCGGCGGGCAAGACGCAGCTGTGTCTCCAGCTTTTGCTGCAAAGTTGTTTACCTCCCTCATTGGGTGGTCTGGGTGGGACGGCGTGCTACATCTCTACCGAAGGCCTCAGCTCCATTACGCGCTTGCACGATCTCGCCGGCGTGTACCAGCAACGGTACGGTGGTGTTTTGCGCAAGCGCAGACGCGATGAAATGGAGGGCGGCGATGCCGCATCGTCGTTTTTGGACCATATTTTCATCGAGCAAATTTACGAAGTCGCAGAACTGGTCGAATTTATGGTACGATTCTTACTACCCCTCTCCATAGCTACAACACTGATTGTGCGTGATGGTGGTCTGCCAGCAAGCGCGGCTGCCAACGCTTCTAGCGGAACACAACACAAAGCTGGTTATTATCGACTCGGTCGCGGCGGTCTTTCGGCTGGAATCGACCGCGTCGGTCAAGGTACAGTGTGTTGGACTCGAGGTTCTTTTTTCCTGGGTTCGTACACTGATGGAGAGTGTCAGGACGCAAGTGACAGGTCGCGACTGATGTTCTATCTCGCGAACTGTATGCGGATCTTGAGCGCCCAGTTCCGCGCGGTTTTCGTGGTCACCAATCAAGTTACGGGGAACGTGACGGACGGTATCTCCTTTGTGTCCAGTCGCGCCAGTCAGCACAAGCCCGCTCTCGGGTTGTCGTGGTCCAACTGCATAAACCAGCGGTGCGTGCGCGAGGATAGTTCCGACGGTAGAGCGCGACTAAGGTCCTGGGGCTTAGAGAATTGGTGGTGAATGTCTCTCTTTATTTAGATTGATGGTGCATCGTACACACGGCGACGGCGAGCGCCGCGTGGACGTGGTCATGTCTCCGTACTTGCCACGTGCATCAGCGTCATTCCGGATCACGTCGACTGGCATTTCGGATGTAGATATACAAGAATGATGGCCCAAACCCATTTTTATTGGTCAAATTATGAACATGAGAGGTCGTGGCAAATTAGGATTGGTGGATTTGAGAACTCAGCAAATCCAGATCTTCTTCCAGATGGCGATGGCCGGAGTGCGCGTTCTCACGGAAGAACAAAAAAACGAGAACCGATCGGCTGCCGTTGTCGACTCTAATCCATGGAAGTTCGAGCCTTTCGGCTGGCAAGTGTATTCGTTTCTGCAAAGGTGAGAAACAGCGTGTGGCAACTATCAATACACTCGGCCCTGTTGGCCACGTAATGGTAAACTGCCAGGTTGGCAACAGTCAAGTGGATGAAACCGGATTGCTGCTTGGGAGAAACAGACCGATCTTGAAGTGCGGGTTTCGTGTAAATATCTTTAGTATCTCCTGTGCTTCGCAACATTCCAACCGTTGATTGGAGTCTTTCGTCCAAGCGACTGTTCAACGTTCCTGACTACACACCTTGGCCAACTTGGTGCGAGTTCGTGGGATTTTGTTGAGGTTGGGGGGACGCGAGTAAATAACTTGAACATGGGTAAAATAACGCCTTGTGGTGGTGTTGGCGGGAGTTTCATTCATAGAAAGATCCGTTTCGCTCACCAGAAGAGCTCGCCATCTGGATTTTCCCGGCTCCTTTCCGGAAGTGAAAGACAAACCATGATCTTTTTTTTCTTCCAGCCATTCAAAAAGCCTTGAAGAACTGAAACGACCTTTGCGTTCTTTCCTCTTCAACTTGACTTGGGCCGCGAAAGAGACTGCACGCAGTGGACTGTGGTGCTTGCTTTTTTTTGTTGTGGTGTTTTGAACGGGTGCGGCACAAAGATATTTGCGCCACCACCCACAGAACCAACTTACCAAGTCCCCAGAACAGTTATGGTCGTCGGCAGCACCACCACCAACTCTTTATCCTATGAGATTCGCAGCGGCATGTCTGTCCAGGTACGCGCATGCTTCCTCTCAGTCTCCTCTATGTATGTAAAGGCTAACGCTGGTGCTGTTGATTTCACTACTTAGGACCTAAAGCAGCTCACGGCGCAACGCACCCAGCGCCAGCGCGTCGAGTCGTGGGAGCAGCCAGCGCGCGACTCGCCGCGCCATTTCCATGGTGCGATGGACTATGCGTCGTCGGCCATGGCCGGCTCGCCGCAGCGGCTTCACGGCACGACCTACTACACATCGACGCGCCGATCGCGGAGCCCTTCGACGTCGCCAGGCGGCTCGGAGCGAATGTTTGTCACATGCGGCGGTCAGGTCGTGTCATTCATGGAAGGTGTCGTCAATATGCCGCGAGCCGACGCGTTTGCCGATGCACTCCCGCCACTGTGATGACGGGAAACACGCGCAATCACTCGACGCCGATGGCGTGGATGTACTTTACGCGGATGCGGAAGACCTCGATGTACTGTCATGAAAAACGAAACGAAACGGACCTCCAAGGCCATGCCCCCACCTTAAGACGGCGACTGTGTTTCGCCCTGTACGATAGAGCTGCGACAAAAAAGCCAAGTGTATATGTGTATTTACTGCGTTTATAAGAGCGAGCGAGAACGAGCGTATATGCGTGTCTCTGCCTGAATAACTAATGGACTGACAAATGAAAGTTCTCCGGAGCGCTTCCGAGCCAAGTGACTTGCTCGTGTGGTCTCCGGAATGGTTGGAATGGTTTCCGGAGTGGATGTAGTGCCTGTCCACCTGGTCCAAGTGGACATCCACAATGGAAATGATTCCGGAGACCACACCTCCCATGATCGAACTGGAAATAGTGACATATATACGTATGGCATGTCCATCCGTTTGTGAGTGATGGTCGGATGATGCGAATGACCCAGGCAACATGTCACTCGAGGCGAGTGACATGTGAGTCGCCTCGAAACCTCCAGAACACCATCAGCATCGCTTGACACAGACAGCATCTCGGCCTCCATCCGCCTCCCTCCCTCTCTCTCCCTCTCTCTCTCCCCATACACCAATAGTACCCGCCATGACCATGACGACTGCTGCTACGATGGCGCCGGCTGCTGCGCCGCTCGCGTCAATGGGCTCTTCGTCCTCTCCATCCCCTTCGTCGTCGTCACCTGCAGATGCAGCGACACAGGACGCGAATGAGAAAACACCCAGCGACCAGCACGCGCTGCTCGTCATTCTTTCCGTGAATGACGTGTACGACATGTACCCCGACCAGCAGGGCCGCGGCGGTGCGTGGAGAAAGCGACTATAATGGATTTGGCCTTTGTGAAACTCACGAAATAGTACTTTTTATCTTAATGCTAGGCATCGCCGAGCTCGCGACACTACTCGAACGCGAGCGCGCCAAAGTGCCGCCGCATGCCAAGCTCCTGGTCACACTCAATGGCGACTTTCTCTCGGGTTCCCAAGTCGGCGAGATCCACAAAGGGTACGTCCAATCGAATCGAATGCTTCCCTCCTTCCTTCGAATAGTATTGATTTGAATATTTCTGGTCTCTTCGAATAGTGCCCACATGATTGAGCTTATGAACCACTTGGGCATCGAGTACGTTGTCTTGGGTAACCACGAATTCGATTTCGGTGGTGACGAGCTCCGTCAGCGCATGGCTGATTCCCAGTTCAAGTGGTTTGGCTCCAACGTTTTGGAGAAATCGACTGGGAATGCAATCCTCCGTGGCGTCATCGATACTGAGATTGTCGAGCTCCAGGACTGTCTCAAGCTCGGGATTTTTGGCGTCGTCACCCAGGACACGCCCAACCTCTCGTTTCCTGGTGACGACATTGTGTTTGACAATGTCGTGGACACTGCGACGCGCTGTGTCAACGAGCTCCAGGACCACGGCGCCGATTTTATTTTGGCGTTGACCCACCTCAGCATTGCCCAGGACAAACTACTGGCCCGCAAAGTCCCGGGCATCGATCTCATGCTGGGCGGCCACGACCACGAGCCGTTTACACTGTACGAAGGCAAGACGCTGATTCACAAATCGGGCCAGAACGCCGTGTGGCTCGCTCGCATGGAATTAACCCTCACGAAATCTGGCGAGCACCCTGAGCGACCGCTCGCGATCTCGCCGCAGTGGACCATGCTGGCGAACCAGCACATTCCCCCGCAGCCGCAGTGCCAAGCGATCATTGCCAAGTACATGAAAGCAATTCTCGAAAGCGAGAATGCCGCTGAAGCCCAGCGCGTGCTGGCTGTACTGGGGTCGCCCCTTAGCACCAAGACTGCCGAGCTCCGCGCCGGCGAGTGCAACGGCGGGAACCTCGCTGCCGATGCTCTGCGATTCGAACTGAGCGCCGACGTTGGCGTGATCAATGGTGGCTTCATCCGCGGCGACAAGCTGTACGAAGCCAAAACCAACCTCACGGCCGGGATCATTGATAGCGAAATGCCGTTCCCCCGGCCCGCTGTCCTCGTGCGGATCCAAGTCCGCGATTTGAGCGATGCAATCCTCCAGCATTTCTCCAAGTACCCCCAGCAGTCGGGGGCATACCCCCATATCTCGGGCTTCCGCATCACAATCGACCGCAAGACTGATCCCGCGGCGCCACAAATTGTGGGGTTCACAGACGAACAGGGCAAGGACCTCGACATGGACGCGACGGTCCACGTCGCGACGACCGCGTTCATTGCGCGCGGCGGCGACGGTTGCGACGCATGGTTGCGTGGCCACGTCGTGCACGAACAAGGCAAAATCGCCGACGTGCTCAAGCAGTTTCTCCTGAAGAAGCGACTGATTGCGTACCCTCTACACGAAAACCGCATTACGATTGTGGAATAATAGACTCGCATGACATAGTAATATTTCAAGGAGTCCAAACATTACGCTATTTTGTGTAGGCATGCAAGATGATCGAGGGGTGGGCCTGGCGTGCGTGCTGCTTTTCAGATATCGTGGGAGGTACGTACGACACAACACCGCCGTTGATTATATCAAACGGCCGCCCGGCGTGGCCTTGGTTTCGTAAATGCTGGCACCTAATACAAATGAATATATTATTACTATCACTCAGAAACCTGGATCCAGAGGACCGTACCGTTCGGCGTTCCACGGCACTGGCGTTTCGTTGAAAATGAGGTCGTGCGTCAGTCCACGTACCGCCACTGTAGTGGCTGTTTTCTTCTGATAGTCACGTGGTAGCCCCGACGTCGGCGTCATGTCGTGATGGAGCAATTGCTGTTTGAATGGCTCGCCGCGGACGGGGCGGTCGGCATCCTGGCGGGGCTCGGCATGCAGTACATCATTCGTAGAGTGGCGAGAGCGGCTGAGGAGTTATACCAATAAAAATGAGAATCATCATTCCTCAAAGTCTGGCGCCGGGACTCGTACACAATCTGATGGAGTCGCCGTTCGTCGCGCTCGGCCAATTCGAGTGCGCGGCGGGCGCCATGGAATTTCACTTCAAACGCGAGTCGCTCGCGTCGCTGCGCTGGTGTGAGCAGTCCTTGCTCGTGCAATAGGACCGACGACGGCACGGCCACATGGACGATGGAGGGACCGTGGCCGACACCATCTTTTTGCACTAGAAGCGGAGCTTTCTACGATTGCAGAAAAGAGCAGTGAGTTCTCGTACCACAGAAAAGGAAA
Source organism: Pythium vanterpoolii (assembly GCA_023334535.1). Taxonomy (NCBI): domain Eukaryota; phylum Oomycota; class Peronosporomycetes; order Pythiales; family Pythiaceae; genus Pythium; species Pythium vanterpoolii. Next base: position 59,591 of record JAADVD010000044.1, read on the forward strand.
ACAATAACTGCGAGCAAGGCGGAGGTCTACACACCAGCTGATTGTGCGGAGAGGCGGATGAAGCACTGTCCCAAATCAACCCACGTCAGCTTAGACCGGATGTCCTCGAGGAAGCATGCATCAGGGCGATCGTACCTAGTTACGGGTATGTGGTGGTCTACCATGAGTCCACTGGCAGGGATTCCGCCACTTGTGCCGAGCAAGCGCGGTGCGCGGCGATCGCTCGCAACGCGCACATCGTCGGGCGGCGCGAGGCGTGATTCAAAGGCGCGGACGTCGCACTTTTCTCCATCCCACGAGATGACTCGGGTCTGCGCCTTAATCTCAGCCGCGTGTTGAACGCGCGCGGCATTGGCTGGACTAGGCGAGTCGATAAACTTGGTCAGCCGAGCGGGGTCCACCGCGGCGCGTGGCTTGGACAGCGTGTCTTTTGTCGGCGCTGGCATACCGGTAGCGTTTGGCGTGACGCGTCCTGCGATACTGGATGCAGACGGCAAGGAAGTCTACCGCAACTGTGACCAGGACGTAGACTGCTCCGGCTATCAATAGCTACCAGTGGCGTGATGCAGGGCAGAGGGGCCACGAGAATAACTAGATCGCGAAGGGCGGCATATCTCAGTGGGACAATCACTCTTATGACTGAGATATCTGTGACGCGCGCACACCAAAAGCTCCCCTCCCACCACAACAAAGTGAGCCAACAACCAATCGTCTTTGGCGACAGGCAAATGCATAACCATTTACGTATATCAATCACTGCACGCCGTGTCCGCCACGCGCTTGGGTCTTGGGTGATGTGCTTACGAGCAGCATCGCTTGTTCAAGCACTCGCCGTTGCACATGCCAACGGCGGTGCTGCAGCTCGGGAACACGATAGAGCGCATCGCCGAGTCGCACGAGTCGTGTAGTTTGGAGCACTTGTCAAAGCACTCACTGCAAAGTTTGTCGTCGGCTCTGGTGCATCGAGAGCCCGTCGACATGCTACGCAGGCTCTTCGACGCGTCGACGGGCGACGAGACCGTGGCAATGCAGGCGGCCATGGCGACGAGCGTAGTAACGGAAAATAGCTTCATCGTGATGGCGAGGCACGAGAGAGAAGATTGTGAGATGAGAAGTGGGAGGAGCGATGAGAAATCGAGAATGCCCTAAGCGAGCAGGATAGAGAAGCGAGCGGGCGAGCCGCACGACCCGACAGGAAGCGTGTGGCGGGTGTGAGCAGGCGGTCTTTCTCGGCCCTGGCGATCGTCCGCCTGTTCGTGAACGGTCGCGCCGTGAAAAGGCGCGATCTTTCTCCGTGGGCTCGATTTTATCATCCAATTTTTCGATGCTGACAATTGTGGGTATGCTTTCGCGCACTTCGGGGGGGCAGCTGCGAGGTCTCCTCCTCGTGGCCCCGATTCGTCTCTTGGACCGAGGCCATGTACGCTTGCAGCGTGGACTATTGTAGCGCTAGGAGTCGACATGGGCCGCAATTGAATTACTAGAGAAGGCGAGTCGTATTGCTACTATCGCGCAGCGTGCTGGGCCTATTACGTACATATAGGATGCAAGGTACAACATGTATTACTTGAGCAATATTGGAATGGATTGGCAGGACGGTCTACACTGTACCCTGCAGACGTGCGTCTTGATCGCTCATATGTAGCAGTTGTTGTAGGAGTGCTGGCACTCGATTTGCACGCGTTCAAATTTGAGAAGCAGTCACCGACTTTGTATTGTTCATCATTGGGCTGCACGAGTTTCTCGACCAGTTACGGCAGTCGGGATCGCATCGTTGATACCTACCGCTTGTCACGCAGCTGATGCGGACGTTCGCGGCCGTGACCACGCCCATCCAATTGCAATCGTCCGCGTGTTCACGAAAGATTGCGAGCTGAAGCACAATACATCTTTTCGAACTTTGGAACCGACATCTTCCGTTTTGTCAAAAGCACGATATATTCCTGAATTCCAAACGTGACAACTAAAAATATCACTTTTGCTCACAACCGGTAGGCAAGGCTGACTGCCAGAGCCTTGCTTCATTGTCCATGTTCCACTGCTGGGCCGTGCTCTGGATCGAGACAGTGTACTCTAGCAATGGCACTGACTGAGGTGTGATGATCACTAGCGTCTCGTCACCTTCGTCCGAGGCGAGTTGCGGGTTGTTCGAGTGGCGTCGCGCGGCGTCTGGACTTGCATTTTGCAGACTCTGAGTATTCTCACCATTGCAACGAGCCTGGATCGTCGGTATTGTCAATTGAAACTGCACCACAATCTCCCTGCACGAAAAAGCATCCAGCGATCCATACAACACCTCGAGCGACGCGGCGTAGCAGTCGTGGGTCGCAAAATAAGTCTTCTGGTCGTAATACACCGTATCTAGAACACGCTCCATGGCGATCTGCTCGCAGAGAAAGCTCTCCATGGCCGTGTTTAACTCCCTAATCCCATCGTGCTCGTCGGCTGCCTGGGCAAAGAGCACAAACCCCCATTTCTCGGGACGGTGGATATCGACGACACCAGTTGGTGCCCACACAATATTGTCTTCGCGTGTGTCCGGTAGCTTTTCGTACTTGAGCTGCTGGGTCTCGTCGTCTAGGACGGTCTGTAGATGGTACTGCACGCGCGAGAAATTGACACGCCAGACGTCACCGGGCTGGGCGATGCGGTTCCGAAGCCGATCAAACTGAACCAAGTCGTGGAGTGAGAACGCGATTTCAACACACCATTTGGTGCACTCGGTCCGTGGTGCGTTTGCCACACCATCAATGTAGACAGCCGTGCGCGTCGAGGCAAGGTTGTAGGGGTTCTGGATCGAGTACCCGTCTTTGTACGGCTTGTTCAACACAAGCTCCCATATCGTATTGAGACAGTTAAGCTCAAGCTCACTATGGAGAAAAACATCATACTACGATGAAAGTAATGATTACAGGATGAAAGAAGTTCAAGAACGTACTAGTAGTTGTGGCGACTGCCGTCGGGGTTGAGAAACACTTCAAAGTCGTTCTCATGGTACAGCGTTGCGTTCTTTTCGAGGATGGTTCCCCAGATCTTGGGCTCCACGAGCTCGGCGCCGACGTAGAACCACTCGTCGTCGTGCATCATCTTGACGCGCGTACGAGGGTACACACGGGGCTTCCGCTCGTCGCCTTCAATGTCGAGGAACGGATGCGACCACGGCACGTGCTGCCACTCGGCCCTGTCAAGGCTAGTGAAAACGAGAGGATCCGATCCTTGAGTCCAAATGGCTACATTCAGCTCCGCGCAATGTGTGACAAGAACGGCGTACCATCCGTGGAGCTCGAGGTGTGGAAACGACCCGTCGCTCGCGCGTGTGCGTTGCAGACACACGTACACTGGCGGTCGCAGCGCGTCCATGGCCTCGTGCCATTCGGCATTGCGTGTCGCCATCCGGATTCGATGAAAAGTGGAGCTCTTGGGAATGCTCAAGTGCGTTAGATACGGACTAATTTAACGTATCTAAATCGGTATCAGAATGTGTAGAAAGACAACACCATGACGAACAAAACTTCAATGTGCAAAATGCCTCGTCGGACAAAGCTCATCACTTGTCTTTCTGATTGTCTCACTGTGGATTCGCATCGTCCGGGCTGGCCACTGTTTTAATACTACTACTGGGAGTAATACTACTACTCCCAGTAACACTAGTATTCGTGTAGCTCATGTGCTGGATGAGAGTTGCAAACTGCTGCAAGATCGCGTCGCTGTCAAACGCCTCGGGCGACTGCTCTAGCACCATCGACACTTTGCCACTGATACGCGCGGTATCGGGAAACAGGAAATTTGGCAATGCCATACGGCGAAATTTGAGAAACCGTGGCAGAGGCCGTGGCGTCATCGCCGAGGCTGGTAGTACCCCAGGACTCTCGCTCGCGGCTTCGTACAGTTGCCGCATCAAGTGCCAGAAGCGAGCCCACAACAACGCCTCCGAGACGGCGGTCGAGCGCGCGTGGCTAGCACGACTAGTGTGGCTCGCGTGGCTTGGCCCTTCCACCACGATCACACTGCCGCTACGAGTACTAGCAAACTCGCATCGCATCCGCTGGAACCCAACGTATCCATCGAGGATACACTTGAGACAGCCACAGCCCGCGCCTTCACAGACTCTTAGGAAATGCCCCATGGGCAACTCCTTCGCCAACGCTTCGAGTGTGCCCAGGAAAAACGGCTTGGTGTGGCTCCACGTATGATCGAGATCGTCCATGGCATTCACGACATTTCGTAGATCATTGTCTTGGCTCCACGCGGCTCGGTCGAGTTCATACTCTTTGGCGACTTGGAGAAAATGCTCCGCGTCGATGGCGTCCGACTGTGTGCGCCGCAAGGTCTCGCTGTACATGAGGAGGATGTCGCCCAAGTCGCGCGTCGCATCAATCGCCCGCACGATCTGTATAAACTCGGCCGACGTGAGTTCGCCGTCGCCATTGACGTCGCCGGCCCGGAATACATTGAGCAAGTGCGCTTCGCGGCGACGCTGTTCTTCATGCCATTCGTCGACCACGAGCTGCAGCAGGAAATCCACGTTCAGCACCAAACCCTCGGCGGCAGGGAGGGGGAGGACAGTAGGGCTAGTATCAGAAGCTGGTGATGGGTCCAGGGCTAGGAACCCCCCGCTAGTTGAAGCCGGGACAGGAGCATACCCGCCTGGGCCTAGGGCAGCCAGCGCAGCGAGTTTGTCGCAGAATGCCGCGACGGCTTGCTTGCGCATGGCCCGGAAACAGAGCTGTGCGGCTTCCTGGGCTTTTTCTACGGGTACCAGCCAGTTCTCTTTGTCGGGCACGATAATGCGCGGCACAAAGCGCTGGCGCTTGGTCGTCACCGGTCCCAACGAGGCGTTGCTATTACTACTGGCACCCGTAGTACTACCAGCGGTACTACCGGGATCGTCGCACACGAGACACTCGAGAAACTCGAGGTAGTTCACAAGTTCGACTTTGGAACCTTGCTCTTCAAACACAAAGCGCGAGAAGAACTCGACTCGCAAATGCTGCGAGCGGTACGCTTCGAGAGCACAAGACAGTGCCAATAGATGCATATCGGCGATCCCTGGAAGACCGTAGCTGTGGAGAAACTGCTGGTACACAATCTGCGCGAGCGTGAGTTCTTTCACAACACCCCCAACGCTTCGAGGGCTCGTGATGCCGCTAGAATTAGAAGTGATCGCTTGCTGATTGGCTTTGCGTCGGCCGGCCGTCAGCAGCTCACCGTAGGCGTCGGCAATCAACCGCAACACTGTCGGTAGCGATTTCTTGGCAAACTGCACGAGCTGATCGGTGTTGACACGCCACGACGTGATGAGACCCGAGATTGCCCGCGGCACGGCCGTGTTGTTGAGTCGCTGGAACTTGGCGTCGCCTTTGCGGCGCGCCAGGACGGTAGACGCTGTCGGCGACGATGCCGTGCCGGTCGCTAGGCGGCCGAGCAGTGTCGACAGTGTGAGAGGTGCACGCGGCGTTGTCACAGTCGCAGCCTTGTCCGCGAGTGTCGTGTCAATAGACGTCGCGTCGGTGGATAGGGGCCAGAGAACATCGGTGGTCTGTGTGCCTTGGTCGAGCATGCCGACTTTGACAAACTCTTGCCATGCGATCGGCTCGGCCACGGCGAGGACAGCACTCATCTTGCGCTTCATCGAATTCAGGCGACTCACGCCAACGCCAATCGTGCCTGGGTCGTCTGGATCGGTAGTGTCTACGGTAGGCAGCGTCACCGCGGTGAGAGGGTTGGGAGCTTCCCCACCATTACGAAGCAACACCAAGACTTCGGCTTCGGATTTCATCTCTAGCAGGTTCTGAAAAGCCTTGGCAACAGGGGATTCTGGTCCCGAAGCCTCCCACCATCCACGAGAGGATACGACTGGTGTAGGAGGCTGAGGAGGGAAGGAGGGCGTCGTGGGGCGATCCAAGAGTTCGGGGATTGGTGAGATGCCGCGGTCTGTGGTGGCTATTGGTTTCGGATGTAGGTTGGGGGGAAGGAGATTTTGCAACAGCGCGGCTTCGTCGGTAGGGTGTTGCTGCTTGAATTGGGCGAGAATCGTTGCGATCGCCTTCTCGGCACCTACCAGCGTCCACGCTTTGTTCTCGATCGCAGCAGCCTGGACAGAGGGAGCTGATGGGACGGCAGCGACAGGGGTGAGAGGTGCTGGCATGCGTCCGTTGAGGAATGGCGCGAGCGTCTGCTGGAGCAGGGCGGTTCGCGGCGACGTCTCGTGGTCTGTTGCCACGGCATTCAGCAGTGTTTCGAGCCACAGCATCTTGGTCTCGAGTCGCATCTCCGTGATGTACGATAAGGGATCCTCTAGATTCAGAGGTGGTGGTAAAGTCTGGACGAAGGCGACTGGAGTCACAGACTCTTTCCGAATAGCAGGAGAAGATTGCTTACCGGTTGGGAGAGTCAGTCGGCCGTATTTGACGGCGGTCTTGTCGAGCCACGCTGAGCGGTCCTCTGGCGAGAGTATCGCCACAAGTTTCTTAAGGATCCGCAGTCGTGCGTGCCGTATGAGTTCGTGGGCAGGAGTCTCGTCGCCACTGTCCGCGTCGATCTCATCGAGCATCGCCAGTAGCTTTTTCCAGCGGCTGGAGAGGGGTACGTGATCCATGCAGTGGTCCACACACGCGAGAAGTTCGGTCTCCTCTAGAGACGGGAGCAGCAGCGTCTGCACGAGACCCCAGATGTCCGAGCTTGTAAACGAGTGGCGACGGAGGTAGTTGCTCACGATCGTCTGGAACTGTTCCAGTGAGCCCGACGATGCCGAGCGCACTCTCTTGTTGGCTCGCGAATCGGTTCTCCGCTCCTCCTCTTTCTCGCCATCTCCTCCATCTCGTTCTCCTCTTGCTTCTGCACCACTGTCCGCTCCTCCGTTGATAACCCGTCGCCGTAATCGCTGGCGTCGTGCGGCCCGTGACAGCGCGTGCTTTTCATACTCTTGCGTCAAGAGCGTCCACTGCTCGTCGTTTAGAAACGCCGCAAGATCACAGAGAAAGAAAAATTCCATGTTTGGTCCCAAGAGCTGGTGGAAAAACACGAGCTTGGGGTTGCTTCCTCCTTCTTCCTCGTCGCCTGCTTGAAGGGGTCGTCCACTGCCGCCACCGCCGCAGATCCCATAGTAGAATCGAAACAGCATCTCGCCTGCATTCGGCAAGGCATCGAGCACGTGCTGCAAGTGGTCGCTGCTGTCCAGCAGGCTGAGGGAATGCAAAAAGCACATTTTCGCATGGGCGTCAAAGCGTTTATACACGTCTTTGAACGACTCGATCTCGATATGGTCGAGGATTGCACACAGCACCATCTCTTTGCCGCTGGTGCTAAAGGAAGCAGCGTGCTGTGTGATCGCCCGGCAGATCTGGGGGCTGGACGTTAGGGGGATCACCACTGGATACGCTGGATTTTCCCAGTCCTCCTCTTCGTCCTCTTCGTCCTCTTCGTCCTCTTCGTCCTCGTCCTCAATCGCGTCGCTGGAATTGCTCCGCCGCTTGGATGGACCGCGACGCCGTCCGTGGAGCTTGTAAAACTCGAGCTGCAGCTGTAGTTTCTTCTCGTGCACACGCGCGAGCAAGTGGTCGAGATGCGGGACATGCACCGCAAAGGCATTCACGATCCCTTCGCTCATACTCCGCACCGGAATCTGCAGCACCATGCGCGTGATCTCATCGACCGAGAGCGATTGTAGCACGTGCGGATCCGTCAGACTCTTGGCGTCACGGAGCTCGAGCTCGAGCTCTTGGACCCGCAGAAAGTACGGTGTGCGACGAAAACACCCACGCACGAGCGTCGCCATCGACGCATCCCTTCGGGTCGCCTGTTCATTCGCCTCTTGTTGGGGGAGGTACACCACGCTGAGCAGTCCGACCGCCACTTTCTCGAGCAGCGTTCTGTAGTTAGCAATCAGGCCGGGCATTTTGAGCAGTGTTGCACAGCACGCCGCGGCCTCGACAGCGTTCGGACGGTGGGCAATCTCGACGTACTTGTCGTGGATTTCGTCTAGTTTGAGTTCGGTAAACAGTGCAAAGCTCGCGAACTGGGCTTTCTCCGTTTCGTACGTTGTGATCCAGCGGTCGATCTCGTCGGGGGAGGCGAGCAATGCGTGGACGCGTGCGAGCGTCGCAATCTCTTTTTCACCCCTGTCGTCCTGTCGATTGTTGGGCTCTTCACGATCGACCTCGGTATCTAACCTTGCTAAAAGACTCTGCTGCTCGACTGGTAGTGGATTGGACTTGGCGGGGGAATTGAAGCGGATTTTTCGGGGCGAGGCGATACGGCGTGTCCGTGGGGATGAGGCGGACGAGGCGGACGAGGGAGGAGCGTCGTCGTCTCCCGTCAGCGGTCGCAGAAGCCGCGCGCGTGCCTGCTTATTACGGCGGAACGATTGGAGCAACGTTTGGGGATCGTCGCCATGGGCGGTCGCAGGTGTGCCGCCCAGCGCATGGACAACGCGGTGAAATTTCGCGGCGGCAGCGACGGCTGCAGCAGGCGACGTCGGCTTGAACGCCACAGAGACTGTCGGCGTTGGTGTCGCCGCCGACAGCTCGGCGACTTTGTCGCTGCCCATGACACGACTCGATTGCATGCTCGTCACTACGTGCGTCGGTCGTTCATCGCAAAGCGTTCACGGACTCGCCGTTTCACGATTATGGGATTGTGCTGAACAGTGTCGCTTTCGTTTTGGAAGACCAGTCTTTGTTGGGAAGACGGTGGAGATCGTCAGAGCTGTACTACACTGGCTAGGCAGCGAACACAATGAGCCGGACGGAGGAATTCGTGTGACGCCTATCGCCGTCTAGCCTCTGGTCTACGGAGATGGAGACTCCGTGACGCGTCGCCCATGACGCTGTCCGAGAGGTCCAGTACTCTCGTCACCATTGTACATCGAAATACAAGCCGTAAGTTTGAAGTGAAAAGCAGACACGACGGCGGGCGATTCGTCGAGCATGTATAGAGCGCTCGTGCCGCCGAGGCGCACTGGAAGTCGCGTGCTTCATGCCGCAATGCCGCTGGCCTCCTGGCATTTCCTACCGGTAAACTCACTGTAAACAGCTCAAGCTCTATTGAAGAGATCTACCGCATTCTGCCATTTCTAGGGTTTCTAACGTATTGATTTTACCTTCACTCATGGCTACATTGGTGACCACACTCTGATTCGAGCAGGTCAACCATCGGCTCGTCAGTTTGCAATTTGAGTTGGCCTTGCGCACCTACATAATGGCGCCACACAACAACGCAACACCGGCGTCCACGGACCTTGACCGCCGAGTCATAACGTCCCACGTCGTGTTCCTCTCGGCCAACGACGTCTACAAGCTCCTTCCCGATGACGACGGCCTCGGCGGTAGGCCAACTCGTTCTCTCCACTCCCTACCTTCTAACTCTCACACTCTGCAGGCATTGCACAGTTTGCAACACTGTTGAATACCGTGCGCGCGCGCCTGCCGTCCGACGCTCACGTAATCATTACGCTTAACGGCGATTTCCTCTGGCGCACGGAGCTCGAGCCGCCCTACAAAGCGTACCTCCTCAGCTTAGCGGAGACCTTCACAGGAAACTGATTTATTTCTTGTCTCTGTGTATAGCGAGTTAATGATCCAGATATTGCATGCACTGGCAGTCGATTACGTCGTGCTGGGCAACCACGAGTTTGATTTTGGTGCACAGCGCTGCCTCGCTCTTCTCCCGACCATGCAATTCACTGTCTTTGGATCAAACGCGCGCAGCCGCGAGTCCCGAGAGCTGCTGCCAGGCGTGACCGATTCGGTCATTGTCGAGCTGCCGGGCAGCGGTCTCAAGCTCGGTCTCTTTGGCGTACTTACGAGCAGCACCGACGAGTTTGTGGTCCCCGACGATCCCCTCATCCTCTTTGAAAGCGAAGTCGTCCACGCGCAACGCTGCGTCCACGCACTGCAGCAGGATGGAGCCGAGGTCATTGTTGCGCTCACGCACACGCGGCTCGCCAAAGACCGATTGATTGCTCGTCAAGTCGCTGGTCTCCACTTGATTCTGGGTGGCCATGATCACGAGCCGTCCACGCTGTTTGAGAAAACGACGCTGATCCACAAAGCAGGTTGCGATGCACTCTGGCTCGCCCAGGTCGATCTGTATATCCACAAAGAAATCGATGCGAGCGGCAGTCACGTGGGTATTCAGTATGGCTGGACAATGATGCCGAACCGAGGATATGCCCCCCATCCCACCATCCAGCACCTGCTTGATGGATACTTCGCTCGCATCACATCCGAGTTGGACGATCCAGCGATGGAGATTACGCTCGCGGTGTCCCGGACCCGGCTCGATGGGACGCGCGTAACTTTGCGAACCCAAGAGAGTAACCTCGGGAATCTCGTCGCCGATGCAATCCGAATCGGCATGGCTGCTGACGTGGCGTTTATCAATGGTGGCTTTATCCAGTGCGAACGCAACTACCGTGCCGGCCTTGCGATCTCTCGAAATCTTCTCCGGACCATGCTGCCGATCCCCAACACGGTGCGGTGCGTCGCTATCCAGGCCCGCACCTTGCGCCAGGCGTTTGGTATGTACTTGCAGAATTACCCCGACGAGAGCAGCATGATGCCGCACGTCGCGGGGGTCTTTGTGGTCCTCTCCATCGCTTCTGCTCAAGCCAAACGCGAGGTGTGCCTCTATTACGATCGTGACCATAGAGAGGCAATTCCAGATGAGACAATGTTGAAGGTGGCGGTCTCCAACTTTATGCTGGACGAAGCCGAGGGCCGCGAGTTGTTTGAAGAGGGAGCGGTCGTGGCCGACGGACCAATGATCCACGAGCTGGTAGCCGCGTTTCTATTGGCACAGCCGAACGGTGAGGTCGCGTATCCTCCACGGGAAAGCCGCGTCATCGTCCATGAAGTCTGAGACCGTAAAGTACATACTAGTAGGAGGAGAGGTTATTTGGATTCACAATAGACAGACGCAGTGTTGGATCAAAATTGGGTGGCATAGATTCACGTCAAAGGCGTTTGAACAGAGAGGACACAGAGACGGGCTGGGCTGGGCTAGGCTGGGCTTTCTATACTATGGAGGGCGAGAGATCGTATTGGCGTCTAGTACTAGGGGTTGGCTGGCGGCGGTGCCGCTGACTCCGAGACGCTGGACCTCCTGGCTGATGGGGATGCTGCTGACTGTGGTTCTGGGTATGGGTGTGACTAGCGATCAGACCGGCACGGCGACCGTTCGATCCTCTTGTAGGTCCACTGGGTGGACTGAGCACTGGAAAGTCGTCGCCCATCGCGGCGGCCCAACCCATGGGCGTCTCCAGCTCGGCTGGGAATGTCCCCGTGTCCCCCAGGACACTGATGCGTCCTCCATGTGGAGGAGGCCCGCCATGTCCATGCCCATGCCCATGGCCGTGTCCTCGCTGCTGGCCGTGCATGACTATACCACCTTGTCGAAAGGTCGAGTCGACCGTGCCTGGAGAGATGGACGTCATGAGGTTGACGTCCCATTTGTTCTGGCCGACTTGATACCGCCGATGGTGCTCGCACCACATGCACGGCGACGCACACTCTTCGTACTCGACCAACGAACTGGCCGTTGGCACAACCACCAGGCGCACGGACGCGCGCTGTTCGACGCGGCGCATGATATAGAGGAACGCACCACTGAGGAGCACGGCCGGCACAAAATACTTGAGGACCGCAAAGACTGTAAACGACAGTGCCCCAAAGCCACGCTCCACACTGGTGACGACCACGGGCACATCCATGCCACACTGGATCAGTAGGGCCGCTGTTAGTGCGACGATCAGGAGCGTCATCTGGATCACCGACTTGGTCTTCATGTCGTCGGCCATGGCCGCAGCCAGCAGCCGCGCGCGAAGCTTGCGGGCTACGAGAACCGCGACCACGGCATCAATCAAGACGGTTACCATATTCAGAATCCGGAAAAGGAGCAGAAAAATATGGCGGTGCTGTAGGACTGTCCGGAGACGCGCGGCGCTGTCGGGATCGTCCTGGATCACGAGGATACCGGCGGTACAAGCACACGCAAGGTGGGCGACGTGGAGCAAGACCAGTGGATGGGTGAGCGAAAACTGCTTGACTTTTTGGAGCTCGCGCACGGCGACGCGTCCGGCCGAGACGGCGCACCACCACTGGACAATAATGGACGCCGTGCAGAGAAGGAGGAGCGAGTTGGCCCACCAAAGCATGGCCATCCCGACGCTAAAGAGCGTAGGGACATGGCAGAGCGAGAGCCAATAGACGCCCCGCAAAGCACTGGAGAGAGCCAAGACGCTGTGGAAAAATACACGCCGTGGATGGCTCGTGTAGTAGACATGGTGCACGAGCCGCCAGAGCACGACCGCGAGGAGCAGCGCTTCGAGCACGAGCAGTGGCAGCACGCGCCATTCGGTGCAGGCGCGCGGCCCGGCGTCCCAGGCTTCGGTGACGTGGACCATGAGAGAGGTTGGAAGTTGGAAGTTGGTTGTCGGTGGATTTCTCTGTAGTGAACGAAATGTAGAAATGTTGGATGGCGGACGGGCGTGTAAATACCGATGATGGCGTTTTGTGTCGTCACGCAGGGCAGATCGTAAAGAAGAAGAGTGGTGGAGACGCGGTGGAGACGCGGTGGAGACGCGGAGAAGACGGTCCTTGTTTCTTTACGGTACTGAACGGATATGGAGTGGTGGGAATAGGAAGGAAGCGCCCACTTCGATTTTGTTGGTGCACCAACGAATGTGTCCAGTGTGATAATCTGCCCCTTGCATTCCAACGAAGCGTTGGCGTTGTTGGCGTTGTTGGCGTTGGAGCATGCACTGCCACTTTTTGTTGGTTTCTTTCCATGGTTTGGGTGGTGATGGCCCGTTTGTGTCCCACTCTACCAAGATGTCGTTCCAGTTTGCCCTTTATTTCTCGGCGGTTCACACAATTCAAGTTAAAAAAAAAAAAAAGTGGTGGCGTGATTCAAAAGCGCAGAATCGAGTTCGAAAAGGCGCAGTTTCCAGAACACCATGACGAGCTGGGTTCGCTTGCGATCAGCTGGACGGTAACGGACTGGAACTCCGGACCAAGCAAAACGTGACGCCGGCTAAGTTTTTTTTGTTGGTGGTGGAATCAGACCAAGCCACTTGAGCCAGATCAGGATTGCAGATGGGAGAATTTGAGCAGGCAAGAGATTGCCGACCAGAAAAAGCAGTACACGCACGTGACGGATGCATGACTGCCAGTGTCAGCTGGATGCGCACGACAAAAAGTGTCGCGACGCAGCAGTTCAGCGGGCAGCCTCCACTGCTCGCCAGTTCTTTAATAAAAATAGAACAACTTGGTGCGACACGAAAAGACGGCTCATGAGACAACAGTGATATCACTGTGTGCGCATATTCCTCTCACGATCCCTTCCCAGTGGTTGAAGTCAATCTCCATGATCATGGAGGCGGTCAAATGGGTGCGAAACCAACCATCACTTCTCGGAGACTTCCATTTTCCCTGTGGTACCTGGATGCTTTCGAAAAACCTGCGGTATCGGGATGAAACCTCTTCAAACAGATCAGCTAGCGGTATGCCTTAACAGAGGTTCCATACTTTCTGCAAAGACCGGTTTTGTGCTTCAATCATCTCTCCTAAACCCGATTGTTCTTTCCTGGATCTCCATTCCAGCGAGACCAAGTCCTTACCAAGATGGCCATCGAGGTCTCGTCGTGCCGCCAGTGGCTCTCGCTCACTCGCCTGCTGTGCTTCCTTACCATCTTCCTGCTTGCGGATGCGCATGTACTTGCACATGTCGCAGATTCCGCTTCCCGCGTGTGGCTCGTCGCGCTACATCCACCGCTTTCGGCAGCGCAACTTCCACCCTGGGAAGCTTCGCAGTCGCGTGCCCAGCGCCGCACGCACGTCGCGTCGTGTTTTCTAGCCGCTACACAACAGGCACAGCACCACGTACGCGCGGCTATCGAAGCGTTTGCTTCCACACAAACTGGCAAACTCTCCGCATCCAGCGACGCTGTCCACATTGAACATCTCTGGATCCAGAACATCCTTCTCGTCCGTTCCCCACCCCCATCGATCCCGCAAAACGACCACCATGGCGCTGGTCTCGCACATGTGCTAGAAGAGTTTCTAATGACGCAGCTGCGCTGGCTGCCAGGCGTCGTGAGCATCGAACGCGACGGCGACACCGGCCTCTCGCTTGTCACACCCCTCGTCGATGCGGTCCAGAAAGACCATCCCAAATCCAGCATACCTCAGAAAAACATCCGCTTGCTCCACGCACCCGAGCTCTGGACCCAAGCAAATCTCCAGGGCCACGGCGTCACAGTCGCAAGCATTGACTCGGGCGTGCGGTACACGCACGAAGCCTTGGCCGCCAACTTTCGCGGCTTTTCCAGTGGCGCAAAGAATGTGAATTTGGACTATGCGTTTTGGTTTCCACCCGGCACTGACCTCAGCAAAGAAACCCCGGACACGGCCGATCCCGTCGGCCATGGCACGCACACAGTCGGCACGGCCGTGGGTGCCTTGGGCATTGGTGTGGCGCCCCAAGCAACGTGGATCGCGGCCCGGGCGTTTGACCTTATGGGGGCGGTCTCCAAGAGCGCCTTTTTATTGGCGACCCAGTGGGTCCTCTGTCCGACGACGGTTAATGGCACCGACACGAACTGTTCGCTCGGTGCCGACATTATCACGGGCTCGTTTGGCGTTGATCGTGGCGATGTCGACACCTTCAAGCAGTGGACCTGGCTCACACATATTCTCCAAGTGTGGCGAGCCGCGGGATCGCTGGCGGTCTTTGCATCGGGCAATACGAATGGCTTCAAGTGTGGCAGTGTATACTATCCCGCAAACCGGCACGAAGCCGTGGCGGTCGGGGCATTACTCGGTGGATCGACACTCTGGGGCGCGAGCGGCAAAGGCCCGAGCGTCGAAGATGAGGACGAGACCAAGTCAATTCTCAAGCCCGAGTTTGTCGCTCCGGGAGGCGCGATTCGATCGGCCCTCAGTACGACCGACACAGCGTACACTCGACTCACTGGCACGTCCATGGCGACGCCCCACGTCACCGGCATGCTGGCGCTTCTCCTTAGTGGGGATACGACTCGTCGAGCCAAGGATGTGGTCGGAGCACTGCAACAGACTGCATCGCATGCTTTGTCCAAGCCGTTTCTTGTCCCGAGCACGTGTGGCGGCACACGGTACAACCAGTACCCCAACAATATCTATGGGTATGGATTGCCGGATGTGTGCACAGCAGCGGCGCGTGTGCTGGGCGTCACGTGCACAAGTGTGAAGGTGGAGGTGGAAGAAGCAGAGGAGGGGGAGAAGCCTACCCAGCGGCCCGTCGAGTGGACCGAGCTCCAGAGCGTCGCTTAGACGTGTCGTAATACTGTACATCTAATCCATAGCGAGCAATCTCCTGATAATAAGTACCGAGTGAGAATCAAGAGCAACGGAGATACTATGGGTTACACAAACTGGAGGATCTTCTGGTACGCCCGAGCGACCACACGCTCGAGGTCTTGACCAGAGTCCGCTTGAATCTCGACCCCTTTGGGACTCGTTCCTTCTTGGGCGGTCGACGAGCCAACATGCTTTTTGAGGTTGAGCAAAAACTGGGCGACTTCCGACCGCAGGTCGCGGTGCGGTCCACAGCCATCGATCGCATCGGTGAGGACAGCGTCGACAAATGCCACGCGGGCCGCGGTATCGCCAATGCTCATGGCGTGGAGCACGCCGCGACTCGAGCCGCTGGAGCTCACAGCAATCGTGCGGAGTCGGTTCAGGATCTGTTTGATTGTGTACATTGCGGCACTCGTGTGGGCCGGCGCGCGATAGTAGTTCTCGCATAAGTTGAAAAACACGCGCACGCGAAATTGCCACTTGATCAAGTCTTTGTCGGTTGCAGAATCACTCACAAAGTCGGCGATCGCTTTGGTCGCCGCATGACTTGGTGTACTGCTGGTGCTATTGTTGCTACTGCGTCGATCGCTCGAGGTTTTGCTGGCGCCGGCGGTCTCGGTCGATGGGTGGTGCATCCAGTGGACCCATAATTGCTGGAGCGACGGGACCTGGGTTACCAACGACGACACCAGCGCGGGGTTGTACCCCTGCGTGTGGATCACAAGTGTCAACGGAGGCGATGAAGACGCTGCGGAAGCTCCTGTCTTGGTCTCGACAAGCAGGGCATCGATCGCTTTGTAAAGGAGGAACCGACACTCGTCCAGATTCTCCTGCCGAGTCGTGGAGGACGCCACCAGCGTGAGCATGGATTGGACGAGAATGCAGTCCTGGACCATGAGAAATTGCTGGGTCGCTGGGTCCGACGCAAGTACAGCGGACACTGCAGTACCGCCGTTGGCTGCGGTCTCAGTGGCTTGGGCGGCCTTCTTTGCAACCATGGCAATGGTTTCCCGTCGGCGCAATTGGAAAATGCACTCGTCACGAAAACGCGTGACCACGCCAAGCACCACCTCCAGAAGTGGCGGTGATGCGAGCACACCGGCGTAAGCGTGTTGGAGGATGTAGAAAGGCTGTTCGAGGAGCTGCTCCCGGGGGAGCCATGTCGGCGAGACAGGCATGGTTACGAGCGTCACTTTTTTCTTGGCGTTGGTTTGCTGATAGTGACGCCACACAATGTGTGGCATGCACAGCGCTTCCGTGAGTCGTCGGTCGAGCTCTGTCGGATCGGCGGACCCAGAGCGGATCGTCGAGTCGTACACTTTCGACAATCCCGCGAGAAACGCCTCTGGACCGATACCGCTGGATGCCGTGCTGTCCAACGATAGAATTGCGAGTGGAAGAAGGGCCTCGAGACACAAGCGGACCACATCCTCAACTTCTACCGGTGGTGCAAGAGAACATTCGTGCAGCCACATGCACGCGCTGGCCCATGATACGCTCGGGAGACCGTCCTTCGTTTCGTGAGCACCTCCAACAAAACTCAATGTGTGCTTGCGAGAAACCATGGAGCGAACAAGGTGCTGGTTGTGGAGAGCTGGTTTGCTGAGTTCGACCATGAGATGTGGATACTCTTCCGCCACGAGGCGCGCCAGTGTCGGAGCGACAAACTCAAAGAGACCACCAAGGCCAGCGGATTGCGAGACCGCTTGCCAAATATACTTGAGCGGGTACGCGTCCAGGTCATACGCCAATAGAATCTCGGCGCTGTTTCGTAGTGAGGACGTGACGTGTGAGGGATCACTCCCGTCGCCTCCACTGGCAAATGCCGCGAGCTTGGTCCCAGGCATGGCACTGCCCAGGCGTAGCCGCTGGTTAAACTGCATCGCATAGATCAGCACCAGCGCGGCCTTGGCATGCGTGTGTCGACTCGCTGAATCAACTGGTCGCATCAGACTTGTCTGCGTTAAGGCGCGTTTCACAAACGCTGGCGAGAGCGGGATCACAGCGAGCTGGAGCATGGGTCGCTGGGCGATCGGGTATTCAAACGCCATGACGTAGTTTTCAATCCACTCGAACAGCACACCCACCAGTAGCGGATGGATCGGCGTGGTGGTGTTGTCAAGAAGCGACGCAATCCATTCTTCGAGCTTGCGGCCGTGGTGGTGTCGTAAAAACGACTTTTCTGAGAGCAACCCATGGACACTCCGCAATTTCATTTCGTCCATGGCGTCGTGGTTCTTTGCTGAGAGGTTGGTAGGCGGTGCCAAGGCCGTGACGATTTCACGCGCCATGACATTCTCGGTCAAAATGGGTTTGAGGATCGCGTCGCCAACGCCGTAGAGATGCTCAACGCGGACGCTAGCGATGGTGACCAATGGGAACGTGTCCCCCAAGAACGACTGGAGACACGGCAGCAATGACGGCGACTTGGTGTACAGCAACACCGAGGAGAGAATAAACAGCGGACACGCGGCCTTGGTGTTGTACAGCGCGTAAATGCACTGCTGCGCGAGTTGGAGCACGAGCTTGGTTGAGTCTTCACGCTGGCTCGGCATTTTAGCAAACGCCGGCGTCGACGGCGAACAGAGCAACAGCACGAGCACGTACATAAGTGCGACCATGCGCTCAACGTTGGTGGGCGAGAGCGACGGCTGGTGCTGCGGAATCTCCTTGGTGATACGATCAAAGAGCTTGAGCAGTTGGGTCGTTTCGTGGTCTTCTGGATGGAGCTTTCCAATCACCAACAGCCCCATCAACACATTCAGCATCGCTGTAAACGAGAACCGACTGGGTCTCGGGGTGTTGTCCTCTCCGGAAATTACGAGCCGGAATTGAACAATGTCCTCTAGTAAAAATTGTCGGAATTGACTCATGACATACCGTCCTTCTTCCAGAAACGTCGCGGCCGCGGCAGTCGCTGGTTTGTCTTGTGTTTCACTCGGTGCTTCGCCTTCTCGAGACAGCGAGGTCAGGAGAAATACGTGGAGTGCTGGGGAAGAAGAAGAAGATGAAGTAGTCGTGCTTTTTGTGAAAGCGCTGCTGAGCCGAAGCCATTGAAAGACAAACGTCGCGTAGAAATGATCGTTTTCTCGAACACTGGGCAGCTCCACAAGCAGCTGGAATGCGACAAACGTTGCGGCGATGCTGGTGACGTCGTCGCGCAGGCAATAGAGAATCTGCGTCGCGTACGAAGGCGACAAGGCAGCCAGTGCAGTACACGCGGCCTGGGCTTGACGTAGGGCGTACGGCAGTAGCGACGAGGACATTGGTAGCGACCCAGTCGATGCAACCGGATCAGTGGTAGAGGGCTGGAGGGGATTACACAAGCGAATCGATTCCACAATGACCTCGATGACATCGCCAATGCTCGATGGGTCGTTTAGTACAATGGCTTCCATAAGCTCAACGCCGAGCGGCACTGCGAGGCAAAAGCTGACGACCTTGGACAGCGAGATCCCATTGAGATGGGTGGGCGAAAGCAATGCGTCGGTGGCGAGAGCGTTGACAAGAATCGCCACGAGGTGCGATTTGTAAATGTCGTTCCGCACGACTTCGTTCTCATAAAGCGTATCGTTGGAGATTGCGCCACTGCTCAACGCCAGTACGAGATGGAGGACAATACAGACGCGTTCGCGCGCGTCGGCGTCTTCAAACTGGCGGGATAACGGCGTTGCGTCGGTGGATTCAATTGCATAACTTTCAATGTCTTCCAGCGTCAGTGTTTTAATCGCACTAGTGTACGCGAGAAGCTCATTCATGTGGTCGTACTGGGTGAGAAGCGTTGTGAGAGGCGACGGGGGTGCGATCAATGTTGGGAAGGCACGTCGGGCTTCGTTGACGCGCGTGAGTAGCGGCAGAAACGGCGCGACCAGATCCCGCTCGAGGTCGGCGTCGGCGCCACTTTGTGAGGCATCCAGGGCGTCTTGGGAGATGGTAGTTGGCGCAAACGATACAAGCGCATCTATTTTACCGGTTGTGATTCGGTCTAAGACGTCATGAATCGATGGTGGCGCTGTAGACCGCGTGGCGTCGGCCATCTCCACGTCGTCGCCACCTGCCATATAGACTTTTGGAGAGTTGTGTTTTGCTCCCTTCAGCTTTTTGACATCCATAGTGACACACCGTTATAGTGATATGTTTCTACCGTACATATATTTGTAAGTACGACTATTGATAGTGGGATATAAATCGAATTTGATGGTCCAAACACCTGTCTTGCCGCATCTCCTTTTCAACTTCAACTTCGTTAGAACTCAAGTAGGTCTAGGGACTGTTTTGGCAAACACTCGAGCATACTGAGCGCAAGTCAACGACGCATCCTCAACGTCAAATCTGTTCTCGCGTGGTCCACACGTCAAGATTAGACTTTCCAAATGACAAAACAGGCTCTTTTGCACCTATTTGCTATTGAACAATCCGTAATAAATACCCACATAAAGTCTGTCAAATCAGGGATTAGACGGCAAAACCGCCCCTGCCTGTCGCCGAACGATCGAATGGATCTCTTCTCCATCTCGCGACCTGCAAACGAATCGCGCCGCGTCACGTGCAATCTCCACAGTTGCTCATTCGCAAATCTGCGACCCGCTCGCAACCTCTCCTCGCCTCTTCTCCTCCTCTCTTCTCCGCTCCACCAGTATGTCGTCTGTCGACCTTAGCTCACTGGCGCACGGCCTCCCCAAGACCCAGTTGCCCGAGCACCCGGGCGTGCACCCCGATGCCTCAGTGCCGCGCGCGCCGCGCCGCAACGCCAACTTGACTGACGAAGAGCGCGTGCTCGCGCTCAAGAACGCGCTGCGGTACTTTCCCACGCACTTTCATGCGACGCTCGCGCCCGAGTTTGCCCAGGAGCTCAAGGACGAAGGCCACATCTATATGCACCGGTTCCGCCCGACGCAGTATGCAATGAAGGCGTACGCGATCGATTTGTACCCCGCGAAATGCCGCGCGGCCGCCGCGATCCAGCTGATGATCATGAACAACCTCGATCACCGCGTCGCGCAGTTTCCCAACCACCTCATTACTTACGGTGGCAATGGCAGTGTGTTCTCAAACTGGGCGCAGTACCACCTCATGATGGAGTACCTCTCGGTCATGACTGACGAACAGACGTTGGTTATGTACTCGGGGCACCCCATGGGGCTTTTCCCCAGCAAGCCCGATGCGCCGCGCGTGATTGTGACCAATGGCATGATGATCCCCAACTACTCGACGCGCGATATGTACGACAAGTGCTATGCTTTGGGGACGACCCAGTATGGCCAAATGACCGCTGGGAGCTACTGCTACATTGGCCCGCAAGGGATTGTCCACGGCACGACTATTACGGTCCTCAATGCGGGTCGCAAGTACCTGGGGAAAGAGGATTTGAGTGGCGTCGTCTATGTGTCGTCTGGTCTCGGGGGCATGAGTGGGGCCCAGCCCAAAGCCGGGGTCATCTCTGGGGCCATCTCGGTCACGGCCGAGGTCGATGGCGCCGCAGTGAAGAAACGCCACGAGCAAGGCTGGGTTGACGAAGTCGTGAGCGATTTGGACGCCTGTGTCGCGCGCATTCGCACTGCCAAGCACGAGAAAAAGGCCGTGAGCATTGCGTTCCATGGCAACATCGTCACGCTCTGGGAACGCTTGGCCGACGAGATTGAAAAGACCGGCGAGCTTTTGGTCGAGCTCGGATCCGATCAGACGTCGCTCCACAACCCGTACAACGGCGGGTACTACCCGGCTGATCTCACGTTTGAAGCGTCGCAGGCGATGATGGTTGAGGATCCCACGAAATTCAAAGAGCATGTCCAAGCGTCGCTGCGGCGGCACGTTACGGCCGTGAACCGGCTCACGACCAAAGGGATGAAATTCTGGGACTATGGAAATTCGTTCTTGCTCGAAGCCAAGCGCGCCGGTGCCCCCGTGTGTGGCGATGAAAAGACCCCTGCGACTATGTTTTGCTACCCGTCGTATGTCCAGGACATTATGGGTGATATCTTTTCGCTCGGGTTTGGTCCTTTCCGCTGGATCTGTTCATCGGGGACGCCCGAGGATCTTCGCAAGACCGACCAGATCGCAGCGCGCGTGTTGCGGGAACTCCTCGACGCCAAGCCGCACGACCGCGTCGCGGCCCAACTCCGCGACAACCTCAAGTGGATCGAAGCCGCCGAAGAAAACGAGCTGGTCGTGGGCTCGCAAGCTCGCATTCTGTATGCCGATCGTGAAGCCCGCCAGAAAATTGCACTGGCGTTCAACGACGCGATCGCCGCTGGCGAGGTTCATGCCCCCGTGATCTTGAGCCGCGACCACCACGATGTTAGTGGTACGGACTCGCCGTACCGCGAGACCTCGAATGTCTACGACGGCTCGATGTTCTGCGCCGACATGGCGATTCACAATGTGATTGGCGACGCCGCGCGGGGTGCGACCTGGGTCTCGATCCACAATGGTGGCGGTGTCGGTTGGGGTGAAGTCATGAACGGTGGCTTTGGAATGGTGCTCGACGGCTCGCAGGCCGCGCGCGACAAGGCCGCGTCGATGCTGTACTGGGACGTCAACAATGGCGTCGCCCGCCGCGCGTGGGCACGCAATGACAATGCCCGCCTTGCGATCGAGCGTGATATGGAACTGAACCCATTGGTACGAATTGGATTGAATCGAGTGTGGAGGGATGATGATGCTGTGGGGCTAATGGTTTTGTGACTGTTGTATAATAGCTGCGGGTGACGTTGCCAGCGGATGCCGAAGATGCCAGCGTCCGCGATGTCTGCCGCCAGTACTTCCAGTAAGAGAAGAGGATTTCACAGCGATGGTCTTCTATTGTGCAACCCGGTAACGAATCTTAGAAGCCTTGTATGCTAGAAAGCAATCGAAATCCTTTGACGAACTTCCGTTTTCGACTTTGTCAACATGGCTACCTTTGACTTGAAGTGAGACACACGTTGCGGCGACCTTCGCGCAACTTTTGTCGAATGACTTCTGATCTTGAACTTGCGAGCAGCTCATCATGGTTGCCGACTGACTTTTCCAATGCGTCAACCAAATCGGCGAGATCGAGAGGCCCCGTTAACCTCCGCGTTCCCTTTCACGCAGTCTATCAGTCTCCACCTCCAATTCGCAAGCGCCTTCTTCTCACACGGTACAGCATGACGGCAGCCCCACGCGACCGCATCGTGCTGCTGTTTTGCCACGGTGGCAGCTGCAACAAGGAGATCTGGACGCCCATCTTGCGCCGCATCGAGCGTTCGCCATTGCTGCAGCGCGTCGCGACCGAGTTTGTGACCATTGACTGGCGGTACCATGGCCGCAAAAGCAGCGACGCCGACGCGGCTACCGTCTACTACGAGCACGGCGACGAGACGGCGCCGCGGGTCGAACACCCCGGCAAGCACTGGCCCGAGTGGGCACCGCCGGATCTATTGGAGACCACGAAAGCCTTGCGACGTGACGACAATGCCCTTAACCGCACGACGCAGATCGTCGGTATTGGTCACTCGATGGGCGCCGCGACACTGCTCCATGTCGAAGTCCATTACCCAGGAACGTTTGCTGGTTTGGTGCTGTTTGAACCGCCGTTCGCCGTCGACGAGCGACCAGAATCGCTCGGCATGGCAGCAACCGTCATGGTCATTAGTACGCTCGGGCGGGAGGAAGAATGGTGCGTACGCTCTGCTTTCTAGATCCAGTGTCCGAAGTCCGGTAATTTGCTGATCCTGGTCTTTGATATAATACGATAGGAATACGTGGACCGAAGCCGTCGACCATTTTCGAGAGAACAAACTATTTCGGCGATGGCATCCAGAGAGTTTGATGGCATTCCTCCAACACGGTATCAAAAAGACCGCCGACGGCAAACGCTATCGCCTCGCCATGCCGCTGATCCAGGAAGCGTCGCTCTATTGCCACGACCTCATGTGTTTTACCAAGCAGGAGATTGCACGCGTTGCGTGTCCTGTAGTCTTTGAGTTCGGTGACCACACACGGCTCTTTAATCTGCCGCTCGTGATGGACGTCGCCGCAACCTTGCCCACGATCTTTACAATCGCGGCGCCGCTTGAGGGACTTTCGCACCTCACGATCGCCGAAGATCCAGAGACTTGTACCGCCCACATTTTGGTAGATTTAGAGAAGCTCCCAGTGTTTCAAGCCGCTCTGGCGGCGGTAGACTCCACCAAAAGCAGGCTCTAAGGAGCCACGGGCATCAGCAAAGTGCTGGACAATGTAAGCCGAACTGGATATTATTGCGTGTGTCTTCTAATGAGGCTCTCTGGAGTCCGGCGTCCGGCGTCAGGAGACCTCCGGACGAGCGGACGAGCGGACAAGCTAATCATGGAACCTGTGACGTGTGGGAAAAGTGCTCCTCGTTCGGATGACGATGATGAATGTGGAGCCGTTGAGTGCAATTAGTGTACCCTGATAGCTAGAGAGTACCTAGACTATACTCGCCATGGTGGCTAGTCAACATGGCGGCCAACAAAGGTGGCCATCCATGGAGGCATGTCGCTGCTGATGCGTGCATGTACAGCATGCCCGGTCCTCCTTCAGATGACGGTATCATTCTGATTGGTCATTTCGTGACATGGTGTCCCATTCGATTCTCTTATTGGATAAAACTTCGGATCTCCTTTGCCCATCACCCGGATGACATCATCACAAATGTAGCCATCTGAACTGACGAGCTCCAACTCGGTGACCACCTCAGTCTCATTCTCCATTTCCTTCCCGATCAAATCGACCACACACGAACGGTATAGCACTATGGTATCAACAACAGCGGCACTTTACGAAGAGACGCTTCGTGTCGTGGCTGCGATGCTGCTGCGCGAATCGGGCCACTCGCTTCGCCACGCGCGGACCTCAGACGTAAGCGATTTACGTCGCATTATCCAACACTTACTGGTCGTGCGTCCGGCACCAGACGATGACGTCGACAACGAGGAAGAAATATTGTACCAGCACATGGACGAGATCCTTATGCTCGAGAAATCCCGCAGTGCGTTCGTCGACGCCGCTACTCTGCCGAGTATTAGCGACGGCACCGACGGTGGAGCACCGGATGTGTACAAGCGGATCGCATTGTGGAAAGGAGATATCACGGCGTTGCGCGCGACCGGAATTGTCAACGCTGCGAATGCGGCGTTGCTCGGATGCTTTCAGCCGCCGCATCGTTGTATCGACAATGTCATCCACTGCAAAGCTGGTCCGCGTCTCCGCGCCGCGTGTGCCGAGATCATGCATGCGCAGGGCCACGATGAGCCGGTCGGGAGTGCCAAGATCACGCCGGGCTTTGCGCTTCCGAGCGACTACGTGGTCCATACAGTCGGACCCGCCCTGCGCCGAGGGCACAAGCCAACGTCGATCGAACGCGCGCAGCTTGCAGCCTGTTATACTTCGTCCTTGGATGCGTTGCTCGACAAAGTCCACGCCAATGAATCTCAAGCCCATGTGACCATTGCGTTTCCGTGTATTTCGACGGGATTGTTTGCGTTCCCAGCCGACGAAGCCGTCCCTATCGCTGTTTCCAGCGTGGTCGAGTGGCTGGACAAGCACAAGGACAAAACCACCACATGGAAAGTCATTTTCAACACCTTTCTCGCCTCCGACCTCGACCTCTACACGTCGTATTTCCAGCAGCAGCTGCCTGGCTTCCGTCTCCCACGTCCAGTGCCGAACGCATCACTTAAGACGGCGTTGCAGCTGATCCAAGACGCTGACTATCTGCTCATCTCGGCCGGTGCTGGACTCTCGGCGGCAGCTGGATTGGACTATACATCCGAGTCGGTCATGGCGAAATTTCATCCCAATATCCGGAAGATCATTCCGTCGTTCCGGACCATGTACAATTCGATTGGTTATAGCGACTGGCCTCCGGCGCTTATGTGGGGCTACCTCTTCAAGCAGATCAGTATGGTGCGGTACGACTGGGTCCGCCATCGCATGGCCCCAACGTACTCGTACCTCCAAACCCTACGAGAGTTTGTCCAGTCCAAGTCGGTCACCCCATCCACATACATTGCAACCAGTAATGCCGACGGCATGTTTGAACAGGAAGGCTTTCCGGTGGAGACCACGTGCCTCATGCAAGGCGAGTACGGTCGCATCCAGTGCTCGCAGCCGTGCCGCGACGACAGCGTCTGGGACGCACGGCCGTTCATGGACAAGGCGCTGGCGAGTTTCAACGAAGCGACCTACGAAATTGACGATCCCGAGGGCATCCCCAGATGCCCACGCTGTAGTGGCACCATGTTTCTACTCTTACGAATCGACCGATCGTTTCTAGAAAGCGCATTGGCCGACGGCAAACGTGCGTACCGCGAGTGGCTCGCAACCGTCATGGAAGAGGTCTCACAGCACCACAAGAACCTCGTGATCCTTGAAGTCGGCGTAGGCTATAATACCCCGGGTGTCTTGCGCATTCCCAACGAAGAGCTCGCGACTATGGACGGGGTGAGTCTCGTGCGCGTCAATAGCGACCATCCCGAACTCCCGTTCGATGCCAACGGCATAGGCCTCGGCCAGGACGCCAACGAGGTCCTCGCATTCTTGGCTGATAGCCTATCGCTAACACATCCTTAAATACTACATGTTGACGTTGTTCGAAACAAAAAAACTCCTAATCATTAGCGAAGTTTGGGCGATACCAGCAAGAGGTTTTCCATGGACTGAGTGAGTTTGTCGACCTGGCGTTTGGCTTTGCGCGTCGACTTGGCGCCGATCGCATGGAACCATTGCGCGCGGTCGGCGTCGGTCAATTTCGCTTCGGCCGACGGCTGCGCACGAAAGCGACGGTACCATCGCACACAGGACAACGGCCCCAATGCTGTACTATCGTGGTTTGGGACCTGGCTCACGAGAATGTAGCTGCCCCATTCGACCAAAACCTCCATGGTCGCGTCCATACTCAAGGCACCACGTACTGAAGCAACCAACAATTGTGAGCCGTCCGGCCGCAACGGCTCGCGGCGGGTCACGAGCTGGCCGTGCTTGGTAATGGGCAGACCGTTCATGACTTTAAGGGGGCTGACCGCGTGGAGAATCTTGAGCTGTGGACCGTCGTATATGGTCTACGGAGAAACAAGAAGGTTGAGAACGAAGGGTATTATCCTACTGGATAATCTACACACTCACCTGAATGTTGCCCAGGTTCTTTTGGGTCACAAGACGAATCGAATGCGTGAGCAGCGTGGACGTAATCAGCTCGACATCAAACGGCAGAACCCACACGACGTCGGCGGTCGTCTCAATAGCGTTGCCTGTGGGAGTCGAGACGATACGGTTCTCGACGACAAACGGTTCTTGGTGGTGCGACATCAACGCACTCGACGCCAGCACAGCGTCGGCATCGCGCGCGAGTGCATCGAGCGATTGCGAGATGTGGGCGAGGTCGGCAGGTGGCCCAGCATACGCTGTAAGAGTACGCGACGGTGTGGGGATGATCGTTTCTCTCGAAGCTAGTGTTTTCGCCTTGTCTAGGAGCTTGAGGATTTTTTGCGTTGCGCGTTCGTGGGCAGCGACCAGTTTGCGGAGCTGTTTGTTTTCTTTCTCGGCCGCGTCACGCTCGTGCTTTTGGGTGTTTGCGGTCGCTCGCCAATCACAATGCAACGATTCTGGTGAAGTTGTGCGTTTCTTGTCTACTGAAAGCCAGCGTTGCCGCCGGCGGTCGCTTCGCTGTGGGATGAGCAGTGGAGACTGCGGTGATAGGACTGTGCCAGGGGTATCAATCGTACCGAGACTTTCAGCGCCTGGGGGATCTTTAAAGAGCTCGTGGAAGAACTCAAGATCGCCGTCTAAGTCACCCAGTGGCATGAGCGCCGCTTGGATGTCGCCCGGGGCGACAGCTATCTTGTCACCGTCGTCCATGCGGCCTTGGGATTATGAGAAGGGACCGCACAGTCTATGTAGAATATACGTCGCTGACAACCTTCGGTATCTGATACTCTATATACAGTCACTGCCCTTTATAAGGGCCAACGATACAAGAGAAAATTCTGTATAAGAGCAATAAACCGGTTCACCGATCTACACCATTCTAAAATCAAGTATAAAATACCGATTGGTGCTCAGACGAGCGTAAGAGCATAAGAGCACCCACTGTTGCGCACCAGTGGGGCAGAGGTTACCTCGTGTCTCATCATGGTTGACATTGTCGATGGGACTGTAAATGACTCGATTGGTCCCCAGTTCCAAAAACTGACACGGTCAGAGATTCTATACCCTCTTTTGTAAAGTTTTTGTGTAGTTGTACCCTGTTTTGCTAAATGTGCTCTTTTATCGTGAGTCTTGTAAATGAGAACCGCCCAGATCTGTATCCCGAAGTGTCTCTTATAAAGGGCAGTAACTGTACTCAATATACTTCCTCCTCACATGAAAGCCACGACCCCCTCCAGCTTCAGATTGGTCGCGCCCATCATACCAGGACGAAGCAAGGAAGAAAAGATACAATTTCTATATAACAACTCGTCATCCCTCCCCCCGCGTCTCAGTAGCTCTACCACGCTACGCTCTACTATACAATCGTAAGCGACAAACTCTCCAAGGCCTGCGTAATCTTGTCCACGCGGTGGTCGGATTTCCGTGCGGTCTTGGTTGTCCGACTATGGATCGTGGCCGGGGACGGTGGTCACGACCATGCGCCGCCATGACCACGCTGGGCATGCTGATGAGAGACAGTAATCCGCCAACACTCACTGTCCCATAGTGTTGGTCGGATGCGTTTCTGTCTCTTCTCCTTCTGCCACGCTGGATTGACCTCTCACACTTCATACTAGACACCGCTGCCTGCATCAGGCATTGACAAAAGCAGCTCATTGCATTCACCTCTATTTGGAATCTACTACAATGGCACGTTGTAGGTCTGCTTGAAGGCCGCAGGGTGCGGCGCCAGGGCGTGCTCGATATTGGGGAACCGGTGCCCGAACTTGGTCCACCACAGCACGGTCTTGCGGAGCCCCTCCATCCACGAAACCGTCTCGTTCCAGCCGAGTGCACGCAGTTTGCTGGCATCGATTGTGTACCGCAGGTCGTTAAATGGCCGGTCGCGGACGTAGGTAATCCATTGTGTCTTGGCGTCGTCTTCCGACGCGTCGGGTTGGAGGATCCGCAGTAAATCGAGGGCCACGCGTTCGTTGGGGATTTCATTGGTCCCGCCAATGTTATAGACCTGACCAATCTCCCCTTGATGCAGAATCCGATCAA
Source organism: Pythium vanterpoolii (assembly GCA_023334535.1). Taxonomy (NCBI): domain Eukaryota; phylum Oomycota; class Peronosporomycetes; order Pythiales; family Pythiaceae; genus Pythium; species Pythium vanterpoolii. Next base: position 88,105 of record JAADVD010000044.1, read on the forward strand.
ACGCGGCAACGACGTCCGAAATATACAGGTAGTTCCGTGTGTGCGAGCCGTCACCGTGGATCGTCACGGGCCGTTTCCGTAAGATTTGATTGATTAATTTGGGAATCAGTTTCTCGGGGTATTGATGCGGGCCATACACGTTGTTGCTGCGGGTGATAATGGTCGGCAAGTGGAACGACCGTTGATACGCCTTGACAATAAACTCGGCGCCGGCTTTGGTGGCGGCGTAGGGGTTTGTCGGCTCGAGCACGTGGTCCTCGCGCATAGCGGCCGTGTCACGCTGCCCTTCGCCGTACACTTCGTCGGTGCTCACGTGGATAAAACGCTCGAGCTTGCCGTGCACGCGCGCGGCTTCGAGCAACACGTGGGTCCCCAAGATGTTGGTCTGGCTAAACGGCAACGAGTTGCGAAACGACAAATCGACGTGCGATTGGGCGGCAAAATGGAGCACGGTATCAATGCGCTCGCTTTGGAGAATGTACTCGATCAAGTCGGCGCACGTGATGTCGCCTTTGATGAATTTGTAGTTGGGCGGTAAGGGTGGGAGCGTCAGTGATGATGCCGGGCGAGCTTGATCACTGGTATCCGTATGGGTATTAGTATCGGAGGCCTTAGAAGGCGATGCGCTCGGCGCATCGTGGTGATCCATGTCCCACTGGCAGAAGGAACCGCGCAACCGTTCGACCAGCTCGTCGTCTTCAAGGTCGTCGACGCTGTGCCCATTGGCTGGGAGAGAATAGGAGGAGGATGGCGGCGGCGGTGTCGTCTCGATGGCTGTGTGGACATTGCGGATCGAGGAGCAATAGTCGAGCGAGTCCAAGTTCACGACGTAGTACTGAGGATAGGTTTTGACGAGGTGGATCACGACGTGGGAGCCGATAAAGCCGGCACCGCCAGTGACGAGGATCCGCTTTGAGAAGCGCGGCGTCGTCTCCATGGCTGGTGGCGAGTGTGTTTTTTATGATGTGCTGCTGGTCATCCGAGCCGATCAGAACCGGGAGCTCCTGGTTTGGTGACATCCACACCATGTTTCGAAATAGTGACATCCCATCATCACGAAGTGATAAATGGTCTAAATATCGTAAAAGAGTAGATATGGGGTCAGATGGCTACATCCTGTGGAGGCTTTTCGCACTTTGAACGATGAAGACGGAGACTGCAGATGCTGCTACTACCGGCGATCTGCTCGACGCGGCGCTTGGGCTGGATCTGCTGGACGATGTCGACGCCGACTATGGCTTTTTCTTTGGGCTCTTTGACGAGCGGCTGCAAAGTGATGATGCCACCAACGGCGATGCCACGACCGCAGATAGCAGCGACGCGTCCACACGCCCGTCATCGTCTTCGCATCTTGCGAGCTCGGTGCGCAGCGATCGCCTCCGTCAACGCTGGTCTGCTCCACCCGACATGCCCGATCACTCGGTCGTGATCCGCCTACCAGCTCCACCAATTGTAGAATCCTGCCCTAATAAATCAGCGCAGGAGACACTTGCCCGTGCGTGGGAAGGGATCGTAAAGACCAAAGAGTTGATCATGACGCATGCCGTCGCAGAGCCAAGGTAGATGGCCGTAACTCCGCGGTGATCTACACGCTGATCGCAACCCGTCGATTGCCTGTGGCAAGCGACGGGGCAATTGTCTTGGTCGTGCCGTTTTGTCACCGGTCGCACGACGTGGGTCGGATCGTCGGACGGCGAGGGTACCTGGGTGTAACCAGCGTACCGGGCGCGATGCCACAATGGCGGGACCGCTTCGGAGGGTGGATTCTGTCGACGCAGCCGTGCGCAGTCGCCAGCGGATGCGAATCTCACGCCAGCAAAATGCGCCAAGTGAATGGACGTGGCAATCGCCGGACCGATGATGGAAATTTTTGGCACGCGAAGCCAACCGTATGGCCGCTGACAATTGGCCGCGAGTAGATGCAAGATTTCACGCCAACATTCACACCTTTGCGTCCACCGCTCATGCAGCTCAACACCACACCGACTGACGTCATGTAGTCTACTCGTGCAAGCATCGAGAGGGGGAAGAAGTAATGAGCTGAACTGTGGGGATCTTGAGCCGTTATTGCTCATTCTGAAGAGATTCAGACTTGCCTGGCGTTCCATGATCCCAGGCCTGGGATATTGAATGAGTCATTATTGAATTCAATGTTAAATCATTACATTTGCCTAATGTTGAAGCTATCAAGCTCATCATGTACTCATTTAATCTACTTCATCACCATATGGAGTGATAGTCAATATCCCAGATCGCGAGTGATGGTCCATGGCTACATTCCAGTCACTTGCAGGACAATCGCCCCATTTTCCGGATCCCTCACAGAACCCACAGCCCCACGAAGATGCTAGACGCAAAGAAGCGGAATGCGACATACAGCGCCGACTGCTGGACCAGCAAGCGGCGCAAGATGTCGACGTGTTCCTCATCGCAGGAGAGTCAGTCGCTACCACCACCACCTGCACGATCGGTGGTTGCGCTTTTGGCCCTCACCGACCCCACGATCCTGACGCGAATCACGCACTTTATCCCCATGGCGAGCGATCGCACGCGCGGCGAATTGACGCATGTGATGAAGACGCTGGTAAGCCTTTGTCGCGCCGTCGCGCCATTCGACCGCGCGCTGCCCCGAAACTTTGGACCACAGAATCAAGTGTTTTGGCAAGATATGGTTTTGCGGTACTTTGACTTTTCGACTCGCGGCGCAGCTTCGCAATCTACGACGATCACATCAGAGTGTTCTCCTCATCCGACCCTCGCAGTGTGGAACCGATTGGGCGTGAGTTTTGTGCCCACTGAGTATGGATTCCTCCAGAAGATCCAATCGGCACAAGCATCGAGAACGGTCTGGTCTCGCAAAGAGAATGCGTTTACACTATTCTGCGACCTCGCGCTGCTCGTGGATAAGTTGAGAGGTGCATCTTCCAACAAAACGCGTCCGTGGTTCGTACCGTGTCTCCGCCGGCCGGGGGCCATTGAGCCGCGACCCGGTCATCTCACGACGACCGTGACGATCCCCTTCGTCTCTAGAGTACGCCGTTCGCGACGGGAGCAATTCGCTCAAGTGGTAACAACGCAGTTACGTGGCTGGAAGCATTTCCGCGCCCACGGCGGAGACGGAACACGAGACTGCGGCCGCATTGACTTTTATGCCGGCCAGAGCTGCTTGTCGAACCGGTGGATTGGCCTCACAAGCGTATGCGGACCACCGTCGACAGGCGATCGAGTAGACAATGTGAAGAAATAGTAGACAGTAGAAGGAAGTGGCCTCTTCGTGCACCAGTGGAATACGTGGGTGTGGGCCTTGTCAAGTCTGATAAAGTGACAATTGAAGTTCATCTGGCCTGGTCAAAACGACACCGAGTCATGGTCATTCCACAGCTTCCCCCTCATTATCCCATCGTCTTCGCTTTGCCCCCTCCCAACCCAGCCAAGCATGAACGGATTTTGCGGGTATCGTAGATGATGCCGCATCTTTGATGCTGCATTGGTTGGCTTTGCTCGTGATTCCTGTAGACAGCAGTACAGTATTGTGCTGCACCAGCATTCTCCTTCCTGTGCAGCTCCCACTTTACCCATTCTTCCGAGGTCGCCCAGTCGCTGCCGTTGCAGTAAAAGTTCTGCCCGTTGGTAATGTTGTGTGCATGCAGGTAGGATGTGTGAGCTCGACCATTCCAGGCGCCCAGGCTTCCAGGCTGGAATGGAAGTTCTCGCATCGACACGCTGCATGACACAGAAGATTGCTGTTCTGTTCAAAGTATCAGGAGTTGATGGTTGGATCTAGACAAATCTACTGCAACTGTTATGCTTTCTTGCCTGCTGCGCTCTAGAAGGAATCGTGGGGCACGAGCAGTCGTACTTTACTGTAGTACGCCATGGTCATGGCTGTGCTGAGACGCACGCAGAGAAAGGGGGGCAAGCAAGATTGACCAGTTGACGACCTGCAGGACAGTACTCCACCCACTATCAACCGTAAACAATTGGATCCTGGACCATTCGAACTGTAAGACAGTACACTTCGCGATCATATCCAGCGATTGACCCCAATAGTCAATCGCTACCACAGTTCGCGATACGCGGGGTTTCATAGAATTCCACAGCGACTGGAAATGAACACCGCAAAAAGGTACGGATTAAAATCGCATCGAGGTCGAACAAAGGAGCCACGACGAACTCTTGAACGTCAAGGGATTCACCATGTTAGCCATAGACATGCGTTGCGTTTAGTTGCTGGCATAGGCACACGCGCGGGAAGGTTGGTGATACTTTTGGCAAAGTGCCAGCAGATCGTGATGATGGATGAGTCATGCCAATAAAAAGCTTGCATATTGGCTCCTTGAAGATACTCATCCTAAGGTGGTGATTTCACTTCCCCTCTGACGATCGATCGGATTGTTTTCTGTGGGGTATGTGTTTTGCTGCTATTGACGATTGGGATCACATGCTGTAGCAAACATGCGACCTCCCAGATTGCGACACAGACCACCTGTCTACTGAACTAACAGCTCACGACCATCACTTTGGCCTGTTCCCACACACTCGAACGAGGGCCACAGTGTTGGTGCATAGGATGTTCCCGCGCACGATGGATCCTGCTTCACAATGGGCGTCTCAGACTGGCGCTCCTCTGTAGCGAACCGCCTGAGCCTGAGCCAGAGGTTGTGGCCGTCCCAGCCTCAAGTGCACGTGAACCGCTTCGAGGAGACTGCCTCCTCTTTCTCCCCATTTGCGAATCTGCTGTCTCCCAGTCAAGCGTCCCAAGCCTCTCCGATCCTCTCTCCTCCTCTCACTCTCCTCTCACTATGTCGACTGCCCCGCGCAAAGTTCAGGCTTACGCCGCCTACGAAGCCGGCCTCCACGTCAAGCCGTACGAGTACGTCTCGCGTCCGCTCGGCGCCGGCGACATCGAAATCCAGATTTCGCACTGTGGAATCTGTGGCTCGGACCTCCACACGATCTCGGGTGGCTGGGGTGATGCCAAGTGGCCGGTCGTTGCTGGTCACGAAATCGTTGGTACAATCACGGCCGTTGGACCCGATGTCAAAGAGTTGGCGCTTGGCGACCGCGTTGGCGTAGGCGCCATGGTCTTTGCGTGCCTCGACAAAGCCACCTGCAATGAATGCGCGAATGACGACGATCCGCTCTGCAGCCGCATGGTGCTCACGTACAACGGCACGTACGAAGACGGCGCAACGTCCCAAGGCGGCTACGCCGACTATGTGCGTGTCAGCGCCGACTATGCCTTCAAAATCCCCAGTGCGATTCCGTCGGACGTTGCGGCGCCGCTACTGTGTGCCGGGGTCACGGTCTACACGCCGCTGAAAGAGTACGTAAAGCCGGGCATGCGCGTGGGCATTGTGGGCATTGGGGGCTTGGGGCACTTGGCACTCCAGTTCGCCAAGGCATTGGGGGCCACACCAGTAGCGTTTTCGCACTCGCCCAACAAAGAAAAGGAAGCGCGGGCATTGGGGGCAGTCGACTTTGTGGTCATTGGCAGCGCCGACACCAGCAAACAAACGTCGTTGAATGATACGAACTCTGTCTCGACCGAGCTCTTAGTGGATGTGCTGCTCGTGACGGCCGACGCCGACGACCAGCCGTATGATCTGTACATTAGCTACATCAAGAAGTGCGGCAAGCTCGTGATGGTCGGTGCGCCAAACAAGAAAATGGAGATCTCGGCGTTCTCGCTCATTATGAGCAAGGTGACGGTCGTCGGCAGTGCGGTCGGGGGCATTAAAGACACCAAGGACATGCTCCAGTTGGCAGCCGAAAAGAAAGTGTTCCCGTGGATCCAGAAGCTCCCGATGAGCAACGTGAACGAAGGCATTGCGCTGGTGGACCAAGGTAAGCCGCGCTTCCGTGTTGTGCTCGAGAATTGATAAAGATGTCGTCTACGTCCACACGGCGTTGCGACGATTTCGCATCAGAAAGAAATTGGAATCAAATACACAAGGCAAGGCGTATAAACCATTGTCAGCCTCAAATGCTTTGACTAGTTGAAGGGCTTGTAGTTAAGGCTTGAATTGAGGGCGGCGGCATCACCGATGGATGGAATTGCTCAACAGCCTTACCTGATCTTGGCTCTCCCTCGACCTTTGGTGTAGTGTTCCCTGGGTGGTTACGTTGATCTGCTTGCAGGAATTACACCTGTGATATCATTGCGCTGTATAAGGCTCACATGCGAGGTGGTCATAAATAAGCATCTCGCATTCGTGACGCAAAACCCCGTGGAGTTACCCAAACGTCACGTGGATCAGCGCACAAACCGAATTCAGATCCATAAAGCTAGTGGAGACCGACTGTGTCTCCAATGCTGTACGTGTGGTGAGCGACGGTGGCACTAGCTGCAGCTTGGTGTTTTGCGCAGGTCTTGTCAACAACTTGCTGGGTAGCATTCAACACACTGGACCCGCCCCACAGTACGCAGAACTTGCAGAACTTGCCACATCGTGGAAAGCGCATTCCGAGTCACGGGTCTTGCAATCAAGATTTGTGGATCATTTCTCACGTCACATATTTTCACAGTGGCTACATCCTATTTAGCAAGACCAATAACTCAGTTTGAAGCCGTGGTGAACGGATCTTCCACTTCCATGATCTTGTGACATCCCTCCCAGTCACCTCCACAACGGACGCTGGACGCCAATCCTTCGCCGCCTTCAAGCCTCGTCGCTGGTGCAGCGCATCTCTTTTCTTGTCATTGGGCTTTTGGGCGGCCACCAAGGTAGTGCTGTGTCCCAAGAGCGAGAAGAGCATGGACTTTATCGACAGTCCGACGGCCTCGAGCTACGTAACATAGGGTTGTCACCACCCTGTGGAGCTACCAATACTTTGCGCTGAGTAGCAGATAGAGAAATGAAATGGCTGGACGTGAGCCACTGACTGGGAAAATTCACAACAGTATGAATCAGTTCTAGCGATGACGGTTCCACAACCCAGCACGAAGGAAAATGCTGGGTACGCCATGTACTGATACACAGTATTACGTTAACGAGATATACCACCTTGGGAAACTTCCGGAAGTGCAAGCTTGGCACGCAAAAGTTCTTGACAGGTTTAGCACGGATCCTTGATCTGGGTGGACATTCAACTAGAATACACTGGCTGAGAAGGTTTTCACCCATTGCCGTTTCACTCCATTGAACAGTCTCTGTATACCGTATTCTAGCCATCTTCTTGGATATTTTGTGGTGTCTGACCACAGACCAAATGTACTCGGTTGGCATTAATCAAAAGTACAAACAATACCCAACAGAGACGACTGTGATCATCACCACACTGTGTTGGCTTCACCACCCAGTGTTCTGGTTCGTGTTTTGAAATCCTAAAGGAATGGTCGCGGGTGCCCAAAACTGATGCTGAGCTCCCGTTCTTTGACCTTTTGACCTGCCCAATACGATCTCCAGTCACTCATCTCTAGGCACCCAACGTAGGCGCTAGGCCATGCACAGTCATTACTGGCTGCGAAGTCACCCCACTTCGATGGCAGGAAAGCACCTTAACCTCTATTTCGTACAGCCAACGTGGAGATGTGATAAGCAGACAGGACGAGACGAAGCGATCAGTTTAAGAATTGTTTTAGACAGGACAAACACTGCATTTTTCTTTCTGTCATGCACTGTCCAAGTGACCCCATAAACTCGGATCCTCATTTAGAATCCGCACTGCAATCGTTGAAGCTGAGTTGTGATTTCCATGGGCCAGGTTCAAATATATATCTCAAGTCAGTGTATCTGTCATGGGTCCAGCACACCACTGGCCCTTTTCAGTCACCCATCCAAAGCACCTTCACCACCAGCCTCGTTTTCTTCGTCCAATCTACTGCACCCGTATCACACACTTCTAGACTCATCTCTCGAGGTCCGTGGATCTTCAACCACGAGATACAAGCGCGCTTCCACGACCCATTGCTTCTCTGCAGAGGTTCCGATACTTTTCTTTTCTACAGTTTCCAATTTGCATCAGCCTAAGACACCGCTAGCACGATGCCCCAGCTTGGCGCGCGATGCACGATCATGCTGCTGTGCTACATCAATTTTCTCATCTTTCTCAACCGCGGGATCATTCCTGGAGCTCCCGAGAGTTTCCAGACCTTTATCTCCAAGTCGCTCGATGTCCCTACGACCCGCCAAAATTTTCACTTGGGACTACTTTCGTCAGTCTACGTTGCTGCGACCGCACTCTTCTCGCTGGCGTTTGGGTACTTCGCGATCACCCGCAAGCCGTTTCAGCTGATAGCCGGCGGCATGGTGCTGTGGGTCGTCGCGGCGATTGTATCGGGGCTCGCGTACCACTGTACCAGCTACTATCTCCTTGTCCTCGGTCGTATCCTCAGTGGCGCGGGTGAAGCGTCGTTCCAGTGCAATGCCATGCCATTTATCAACCGCCACGCCCCCAAGAAGAATAGCACACTGTGGCTCGGGGTATTTATCGCGTCGGTCACAATGGGCGGCGCCGGTGGGTACATTTATGGCTCGAGCTTTGCGGCGTCGTCGCTCACGTGGGCAGGAGCATTCTATGTCGAAGCCGTGCTCATGGTGCCAGCGATTCTGCTGGTGGTATGCTGTATCCCTGAGCACTTGGACACTGTTCCTGTCGAACTAATTGGCGACGTGTCTGCCTCGTTGATCAATGATACACCAGTGCTCGACACGACGTTTGTGCGGCAGTGGTGGTATGTGTTTACGAATCTTCCGTTCACGCTCGTGGCGCTGGGGTACGCCGCCTACACTTTTACACTCGGGTGTTTCAGCACGTTCAGCCCGACGCTGCTGATTGGCCTCGGCTTTTTCGAGTCCGAGGCCGACGTCAGCTTTGTCTTTGGCGCGGTCGTGTTTGTGAGTGGCACGTTTGGGACAATCGCGGGTGGCCTCGCGCTCGACCGGCTCACGGCCCGCAACACCGTGACGCCGGCGCGACGCAGCGCGATCGCGATTGGTATGCTGTTCCATCTCTTGATCGCAGCGACAGTCTCTGGGATCGCCATGATGTTTTTCATCAGCTCGAAAACCGGCTTCTTTTTTTGGCTCTCAATCACGTACCTCTTCATGGCCGCACTCGGCCCGGCCGAGACCGTCGCGATCATGGAGCTCTTCCCCGAATCGCGCCAGGCCATGGCGATCGCGGCCAACACGGTCGTGCTGCTTATGCTCGGGGATATTCCCTCGCCCCTGGTGCTGGGCTGGCTCAAAGATACCTGGGCACCACGGTGCGGCACCATTGAAGTCGCCGGCGACTCCAAGCTGAACCCCGAGTGTTCGCTGGATCGATCCGGACTCCGAAACGTCTTGCTGTTTTCGGTGCTGTGGCTGCTGTGGGGCTTGGTGTTTTGGGCGGCCGCCAAGTTCTCGCTCCGCCGCAAGACCGATAAGACAGCAGTCGTCATCGAGACCCCGCAAATCGGAAACTAAAACTGTGGAAATGTGCTAACGTTAACTTAAATTTCGAAAATGAGAGATACAAATGAATAACGTCGGAATTGCTGGACGTGTGCCATGGTTTCGTCATGCTAGGGCCACGCCTTGTCGCACGCAATTGTAGAAACCCGGGGAATCGTAGATTCCACTAACGGCCGGCGCGGGATCACAGAAGCCACACCCCACAAACCAGAGATGATGATGCGGCCACTGAGGGGGTCCCATCCGTCCAAAATCCACTCTGCCACGTCGCCACGATCCGTTGGCCATGGCAAAGCGTCTCCCATTCTGGCGGGCCGTAGAGCGTTTAGTCATCTGCTCGTAAAGGTGGTCCACCCACTTGCGTCAGACTTATCTTTCAGCAGCTTCGTCCACGCCACAGCTGCAGGCTGGCACCACCAAGTGAGCTTGGGAGCCATACTTGACGTGTATTTGCAATCGCTCGGCACAAGCGGCAACTTTATAGGTCCAGTCACCCGAGAAGGTCTCGAGGAGAAGCAGCATAGGCTGGCTGCTATCGACTCGATCCCCGAAGAAGTACTCGAACCACGCCACAATGAAATCTTCGTTGCACCATGCCGTTGAATTCCCGTAGATCGGGGCACAAGTGGCACGCTGGATGTTGAGGATATCTGTCCGCAGTTGTTTTGAACGTATGGCATGTGTCGTTGTACTCGGCATGCATTCTATCGACAGTGAAACCGGGCGTCTTGAACACGAGCCACGGCACGTACATGTTGCCGTCGCTGTCGGTTAAAAGCATAGCCATAGAGCGCTGCATCTCCTTCGTACCGCAGCGAACCGATACGGTCGGGGTTCCGCGCTTGTTGATAGTGTGCTTTAAAAGAATTTTGAAGCCAACACCTGTCTGGTTGGCATTGTAGACTCGCGTCGTACGGTGCTTCACCATCCATGCCCGGACTTCCGCAGCAAACGCGCTCCAGATCGTCGCGTTAGTATCCGGCGCTGCTTGGCCGGCTTGGTTCTTGCCTTGAAATGATAACTTGTGGCGGAAGAGAAACTATCCTTATATTTCGAATTCGATGCGGTGAAGGCACCGTGTGGAATGCCTTGGTTCTCCGCATCGTCTTCGGCCTTCAAGCCGAGCAAGCGAGACGAAACGGGGACGCCTTCACGGCGACCCTGACGATGATCCGCTCACTGGCGGGCAAAAGCGTGATGCCCGTGCCGAGTTCACGAGAGCGGACATGTGAGTCCGTGCGTGCGTTGGTCGTCATCTTCGTGAATATCACGACCTTCTTCATCCACTTGCTGGCGAGGCATCGGATCCCAGCTTTGCTTTTGCTCGTTAGGAGTGGATACATCGCCTGCAACCTGTGATGACTACAGCCAGCCAAGTAATCAAGCAAAACATCGTACTAGAACTGGTACGAGTAGGTGACGCGATGGTGGTTCTTCTTGGGCGTCACCTTGCCCTTGATGTTCGTTCATCCTCCCCTTTCCAATCGTGTCGTGGATATCGCGGGTTTCCGAAATGAGCAGGAATCTGATCTCTCCGCGATTCCCGCGCGTCAATACTTCAACTTATGTCACTCGAACGCGGTGTACAATCTTGTAATATTCCAAAAGATGCCGACGAGCAAAATCATCCTCAATAGAAGAGCGTCTCCTCTGATATGTCGTCTCTTTTGATATGTACAATCGAGTAGCGTGGCTCATAGTCACAGTCCGCTATGGAGAGCTTTCAGCAAGTAAATCCCACCGCTTCAAGAAAAGCAAAGTGTTGCTAGGTATATTGATTGGCAGCGTTCAGGCATACAGGCGTTCAGGCGTCCACGGTGACTGAGGTGAAGCCCACCGGTCAGTGCTTCAATATAAAGTCCACGACGGTCATTCCGATTGCCTTTTCCTCATCCTCCTCTTCTTTTTTTACGTGCGTTCGCTGCATTCTTCTTAAACGAATCCCCAAAATCCAGAGAAATTAACGGTTTCTACAGAAGGTGATTCAGCCCTCCCCGCAGTTTAGTGACCATCAAAATCGCTCCTTTAATTATCTCTCCTGGCTTGGCTCACCAGGCCAGAGACCGAAGATTAGGTTTGAGTCTCGCACAGAGTAAAAATTTTTGAGCCGAGGCACTAATTGATGTAAGTACCTAGGACAAGCCAATTAATTTCTGTTCTTTATGTTGGTTTCTGGGCAAATCGGTAGTATTTCTAAATTTTTAAAGCTGTCTCTTTCTCTTCCTCGTCTTCCGAAACAGCTCGGTACTGTATGTAGACTGTACTAAACGCTCGCGGCGACCTGCCGAGTCTGGCGAACTTCAACAGCATACTGACCGCGAAGGTCGCGTTCGCCGTGTTCAGTTCAGGTCTGGTATCAACTCAGATGTACTGGTATAGCACCTCTTAATGGCCAGTACAGTTCATAGTGCGTGTGCGAACAAATGTCAAATTGTCACTAAGTCAGTAAATTTTGGATCACCTGTAATTAAAAAATCAGTAACCAAGCCAAAACGACGGTTGGCATGAGATAGTGCACTTGAATCGTTTGGAGCGGGTATTTATTTATAAGGTTTTAAAACCCCACTTGTTCCATTGCTTGACATCTAGTAGGCTGTATAATAAAATGTCAGAGGTGTAGGTTCCATCACCCATCATCCTCTTTTACTGCCACCACTACCCCGTCCCCTAATTGGGTATAAACTGGCCGCCGACTAGGAACTCCAGCCATACTCAGTTCCACTGCTTTGACTATGTACGGGCTCATCGGCCACTATCTGCTCTAACTGCTCGTTCCACCCCCAGGAGGCATCCTTTATTCCTTCGCCTCTTGGCGGCAGCACCGAGTTCCAGAGTTTGGAACACTTGTAGATTTGCTCCGTGACAGCTCGCGCACCGGTCGCTATTCTCCCCTCCTCTCCCGCTCCCGTTTTCTCTTCTCCTCGCTTCCTCCACCGCCTCCTCACACTATGGTGCAATTCGGCGAGCGGCGCACCATCTTGCTGCTGTGCTACATTAACCTTCTGATCTACATTAATCGCGGCATCATCCCTGGCGCACCCGAGAGTTTCCAGACCTTTATCTCCAAGTCGCTCGGGGTCTCGGTCGAACGCCAAAGCTTTTACTTGGGGCTGCTGCTCTCGGTCTACGTCGCGTCGACCATGGTGTTCTCGCTCGTCTTTGGGTACTTGGCCTCCTCCCGCAAGCCGTTCCAGCTCATTACCGGCGGGATGACGCTCTGGGTCGTTGCGGCCTTGGTGTCGGCCATCGCCTACTATACTACGAGCTACTACCTCCTCATGTTCGGCCGCGTACTGAGCGGTGCAGGCGAAGCGTCGTTCATGTGCAATGCTATGCCGTTTATCAACCGCAATGCGCCGCAAAAAAACAGCACGCTCTGGCTCGGCATTCTCGTGGCGACCATGACCTGCGGCACCGCCGGAGGGTACGTCTACGGCTCGAGCTTTGCCGAGTCATCGCTCACGTGGGCCGGCGCGTTCTTTGTCGAAGCCGCGCTCATGGTGCCCGCGATCGTCCTCATTCTCTTTTGCGTGCCGCCGCGGTTCAACGCCATCCCCGGTGCAGACCAGTCGCAGCAGCTGCAAGTCGAAGTCGACAACGAAATGCTCACGACGAATGAGGATGGGAAGACCGTTGCCGACGTTTCGTTTGTTCGCCACATCATTGGCCTTTACTCGAACCTCGCGTTCCTGCTGCTGTCGTTTGGCTTTGCGGCCTACACGTTTACGCTCGGCTCGCTCTCGACGTTCACTCCGACGCTGCTTATCGGCCTCGGTTTCTTTGCCAACGAGGCCGATGCGAGCCTCACGTTTGGGGCGATCGTAGCAGTCGCTGGCACGGTCGGCACGGTGCTTGGAGCCATGATCCTCGATCGCCGCACCGCTGCGGTTTCGTTCACGCCGGCCAAGCGGTGCCGACTCGCTGTGGATATGCTGTGCCAGGGCATGTCGCTGACGCTCGTGCTGGCCGTGACCGTGTCGTTTCTCACAAGCTCCAAGACGGCGTTCATGACGGTGCTTGGGTGCACGTACTTTTTCATGGCGGCCCTCAATCCAATCCAAATGGTCGCGGTCATGGAGCTGTTCCCCGAGTCGAAGCAGGCCATGGCTGTCGCGGCCAACACGTTTGTCGCGCTGGCCGGTGGTGACGTCCCTGCGCCGTCCGTGACGGGCTGGCTCAAGGACCAGTGGGCACCGCGGTGCGGCACGGTCGAGATCGACAACAAGCCAAAGCTGAATCCGCTCTGCTATTTGGACAGCACGGGCGTCCGCAACGTGTTTCTCTTGTCGGCGCTCTGGGTCGGCTGGGGCGTGCTCTTTTGGGGTTTGAGTAAAATCGTGTTGCGGCGCAAGGACTCGACCAATAAGCTCGAGGGGATGCTCGAGAGCCCGGCGATCATGAGCGGCAGTGAATCGAATCGTCCGTCGTTTGTGCCCATGGGCATCACACCGCGCTAGCAAGGAATATGACAGTCTGGACCTCTTTGTGTGATATTTGCCTCGCTCATATATTCAGTGTGCTAGTCGCTGAGAGCTCAGGTCTCTCTGCCTCTGAATAGGACTATGTTACGAGTCCGAGCAGTAGTCGCTCTGTCCAACGAGTCCGAACCAGCGGCCTGACCGCTTGCTCCGTCCAATGTAAAACTCGGGCCCAACTTCTTCTTCTTGGTTGACGTGGATGCGGCGCCAATCATCGCAGTGCTCGTAGACGAGCCGTCGCAGCGTCACGAAATCGCGCGCCGACGAACAGGGAAACAGTCCTAGTTCCTCTATTGTCGCGTGGTCGGACCGATCGGTGTCCTCTTCCTCGTCTACCTCTTCCTCGACTTCCTCTTCCTCGTCGTCGCCATTCTTGTCTTCCCCCTCGTCTTTGTTGTCTGTGTCGTCCTCATCGGGTCTCACCCTGATGTCGATACTGGGTAGTGGGCCGTCCAAACCTGTCCAGCGATGGCTCACGCCAACCCCTGCGGTCCAAAAGTGCGGTAAGAGGCTGAGGTGTCGGAGCATTTCGCAATGACCACCGTCGCGCTCGAGGTCAGCGTCGAGCCGACTGAGGAGACACGGCGTGACGTATTGCGCGCCATCCGAGTACGTTTCAAACCCTGAGTACTGTGGTCGCACGAGCGTTTGGAGTAGCACCAAATCACAAAACAGCGAAAAAGCCTGTTCGCTTTTGGGCCACGCACGCTCCACGGACGCGTTGTTCACTTGAATGTTGTGGAGGAAATCGTACTGGCTCGGCCGGAAATGGACCGCAGGGTATTCCCACTGCTCGTAGCTCTCTTCAAGAAACCAAGAGGGCGACAGCGACATGTCCGGATTGGCTACGACCCACGCGTCCAGTGGTGCTTTTGCGGGATGGCGACACCACGCTTGCCACTCTTCTGGATTTGCGTCCTCGTGGCCTTTGAAGAAGGCACTGGGGAGACTTTCCGGACCAATGTCGTTGACGTTTCGCACATTATGACAGTATGGACTGAGAGAGAACTTGAAATGCGCAAGGACCATGCTGCGCCAGAACCCTTCGTTCGCTGGACTTAGCTGTCGCCCCAAGCTCGGGAGCGCGCGACAGAGCGAGGCCACAGTCTGGAGCACGACCTGGGATTCTAACTGGCCATCCGTACGAGCGGCGTCCGGCGCGATAAAGCTCACAATCAGCTCGAGCAGCGCCGGCTCCGTGGCGATGACATCGGCTGCGGCTGCCGCAACTGCGGTCGGCGTTGCCAACGGCGTGAGCTTGGCGCGCTTGAGCGGAGATTCAGGTGCCACCATGGGAGCAATTCGGTTTGTGCTGGGCAGGTCACAAAGGCTTTCCTCGGTGTCACCACCGTGTCATGCCACATCCAGCATGAGCTCATTTCTGATGGCAGTTATGAGTCATTAGCTCACCAGACATACGATTGATTACTCCCACGTCAGAGGGCAGTAACATGTAGATTCGCCACGGAAACTGCATTCAATTGCCGATGACGGAAGGAGCAAAGTACCCAGCACACTGTGGAGGTCGAAGACTTTGCGGTGGACCCGAGGTCTCGGTGTACATATATGGTCCTGAGAATCGGAGCGACGTGTACTGATATTTCATGAATCCAAAGGTGAGTGATATAGTATATCACCACGAATATGCATGCTCTGCTTCGAATGCACATCGAGTCCGATACTGCACTCACTCTGTTCAGTCCGTGAGGCATATTGTAGCAACAGTCGGTGATCCGGCCGAAAAAGGAGTTTGGAGCTGGTCAATCCCCAACCCCAACTCATTTCAACCCATTTCCCACGGCCTGTCAATTGCGATATCATGCGTGATGGCTTTTCTATGTCGTATGTTGAACACTTCCGCGTAAATTACGACACCGTTCGTTTTATTTCCTTAGTTTTAACACAATAATGGTGCCGTGTAGAGTGTATGTAAAAATAGAGTGTATGTAAAAAGAAAAATGTCAGCACGTGAATATCTATGCGTCTAAACCGTACATCAAAACTGTCTACACGAATCTGCATGTTGCGTATAGATCACATACTGTCAATTACCATGTCATAATGTGTATCCTCTTTTTCCATTCCGGATGGCGTGACGCATTTTGTCACCTGAGCCACAAATACATTTCGTCGTCATGTATATTTCCACTCGCTCACTTTCCTCGTGATCAGCCACTTCATTCCTCCATTTCCCCCCACCACCACCACCTCCGCCTCCATCATGGGCCAAGCCGAATCGCTCTTTGCCGCCGGCCGTCCCGTGTGCCGCGAGCTACCGGACACCAAGACCGCGACGCATGGTGCAGCCCGTATCTGCGACAATCCGGTCTCGTACCGACCCGACATGACGCTCTACACCAACCTTTTGGCCGAGCGTCGGCTCGTGGACGACGGTTCGCGGCCGCTCTACGGCTCGCGCACGATCGACCCCGTGACCGGTGCAGTCGGCGACTACGAGTGGGTTACCTACGCGCAGTTTCTCGACGCGACCGCCACCATGGCGGCCGGCATGGTCCACGCGTTGGCCATCCAGCGCCAAGAACGCATTGGCATTTTCAGTAAAAACCGGTACGAATGGGTTTTGGTTGAGCACGCAGCGAACCGCATGGCGTACCAGCTCGTACCGCTCTATGATACATTGGGGCCTGCAGCGATTCCGTTTATCGTGAACCAGACCGCGATGCGCGTACTTTTTGTCGGCAAAACGCAGTTTGCGACGCTCATGAAAAGCATTGACCAGTGCCCCAGCTTAAAACTCATTGTCCAGTTTGAAGAGATTGACCAAGCCCAGCATGACGAAGCCGCGTTCCATGGCATTACCCTCAAAAGTCTCTCGGAGATCCTGGAAGTCGGGAAACACAAGCCCGTGGACGCTGATCCGCCATTGCCCCATGAAATTGCGACAATCTGTTATACGTCGGGGACGACCGGCAACCCCAAGGGTGTGATGTTGAGCCACGGCAACCTCGTCGCGGCTGCGCGTGCCGCCCAGAGCAACCAAGCGATTCTGTTGGACGACGTGCACCTCTCATACTTGCCTTTGCCGCACTCGTTTGAACGTGTGGTCCAAGTGTCAATCATCAATGCCGGCGGGCGCATTGGGTTTTACCAAGGCGACGTGGCCAAGCTCACAGACGACCTCGCAGCGCTTCGCCCGACAGTGTTTCCGTCTGTGCCGCGTGTGCTCAATCGCATTCACGACAAGATTGTTGGCGGCGTCGCGGCCGCCGGGGGGATCCAGAAATGGTTGTTCGACCTGGCGTACGCCAGCAAGAAACACTACCTCGCCGACGGGTATGTGCACCACCAGTTTTGGGACGCGCTCGTGTTCAAGAAACCACAAGCACTGGTCGGTGGCCGCATGCGCGTAATCATGAACGGCAGTGCACCGATCTCGCAAGACTGCAAAGAACTGCTCCAGGTTGTGTTTGGCTGCGCTGTGATCGAAGGGTACGGCATGACCGAGACCGCCGGCGTCATTTCGTTGAGCACCTCGGCCTACGCGCCGGGCACGCACGTGGGGATTCCCGGGCCACCCACGCAAGTGTGTTTGTTTGACGTGCCCGACATGAACTACACGAGCAACGACCAGCCCGCGCCGCGTGGTGAGATCTGCGTCAAAGGACCGGTTGTATTTCAAGGCTACTTCAACGAACCCGACAAGACCGCCGAAGTGATTGACAAAGACGGCTGGCTCCACACGGGCGACATTGGCCGCTGGAACGCCGACGGCACGCTCAGTGTCATTGACCGCAAGAAAAATATTTTCAAGCTGTCGCAAGGCGAGTACGTTGCGCCAGAGAAAATTGAAAACGTCTACCTCAAGAGCGCGTTCGTAGCGCAGATTTTTGTGCACGGCCACTCGCTGCAGAACTACCTTGTTGGCGTTGTCGTCCCCGACAAGGCCGGGATCATGGAGTGGGCCAACAAACACAACAATGGCAACACCGACACCGAAGCGATCAAGGCCGCGATCCTCAAGGACTTGGACGCGCTCGCGATCAAGCACGGTCTCTTCCGGTTTGAACGGATCGCGAAAGTCCACCTTGACGACGAACCGTGGACCATGGACAACAACCTCATTACGCCCACGTTCAAGCTCAAGCGTCCGCAGCTTGTGGCGCGTTATGGAGACGCGATTGACACCATGTACTCGACCTAAGTGCTTCTAATTCTCCCATGCAACTAGGGAATGATATTGCTGAGACCAAGACATGCCATAGAGAAAGGGTGGCTCGAGAGTGCATGGGATCCTACTGACTTTGGACGAGTAATCAACATTGGTGCCTAGCTAATGATCCATTAAAAACGACTCACCGGCAGATGAGTTTATTGCTGTCTAAGGAGCTCTGCCATCCACAATTCCCACACTCAATCTCTTCCGCCATGTCCGCTCCATTCCCATTCCCATCCCCATCTAAGCGTAAGAAGCATGAAGCACCCACTCTCCAGCAATACTCAGCTTCCAGTATCAGCAGCGCAAGTCCTGTCGACTGAGCCGGCACTGCTGCAGACGATTCTCGATTTTGTCCCCGTCCACGATGACAACAACAGCCCGTCGACCAAGACTAGGTCGGCAATCGCACTCCACACCATCGCACTGCTGTGCCGTACACTTTCTGGTCTCAGTAAGTTCGCAGTCCGTCCAAGACCCGGTTCTGGCGGACCATGATGCTACGCCGTTTCAATATAAGTGTGGACCCTAATGACACGCCGTTCAACGTCGAGGACAGCGGCGACTACCTTAACGTGCATCAAGACGCCATGCGGAACTTCACAAATCGGCGTGGCACAAGCACCCAGTCAAACCATATTACGATGCCTGGCGGATGGCGAATCCCAACGCCTCCGATCCAGACAAGTACCTCCACCAGGACCTCGTCTGCTGGTCGAAGATCGACGCCAACTTCGGGCCTACCAAGTGTGGCTTCCTCACCGAGATCCAGCAAGTAGAACCCTCTTAATGGCCCTTTGCCCATAAACAAAATTTAGAGCGGACAATAATTCAGATCCGAATTATTTGATTGAACAAAGTGCTGGACCACATACGACATGCCTCATAGAAAAGACGCGGACTTTCGGCTCGTCCATTCCTGTGATAAACTATTGGCTCGGTCTCCATTGTTCGTTGCTTCGGCTCGTACTGGATCCATACTCCCAAGCGTCGTACGACTCCCAAGCGTCGTACGACTCCCAAGCGTCGTACGACTCCCACTGCCACTGCCACTCGCGCTGCTGTTCGCCTCGCCCCTTCCCCCGCCACCGCCACCGCCACCCACTGTAACCTCTTGGTCCACGACCTGGAACTCGGATGCCCTGGTATCCAGCAATTGGCCTTGTAGCACGCTCTGGACGACCCACCGTGCCGTCACGATCGTGAGGCCCCACTCGCGGGCCTTGTCAAACTTCATGCCGATGGGATTGAGGCAAATCAAGTGCGTATTCTTCTTGCTCAGTTTGGTCGAGACGTGTGCGCCGGCCATCCGCAACAGCTCCATGACCACGAGCCGGTCCATCCCGACGTACACTGAGGTCGACGCCACGATTTTGCTAAAACACTTTAGCGGCAGAGGGAGCGGAAATAGGGACCGTGGCTGGTGGGACGTCAGCGCAAACAGTTCGTGCGCATGGTGCGAGACCACACAGTCGGCCGCAAGGCAGCACCGGACCCAGAGATCCGACACGTAGCGGATCTGCTTGAGTTTCCCACTTCGCTGACGCTGAAAATACGCCGCAAATTTGCGTTTCTGGACTTGGGCGAAGTCCGGATCCAGAGTGACCCCGCTGCCAATCACAATGTGGGTCACAAAGTCAAACTGCGCCGGTTCAATGTGCTCAAAATCACGCGCATCGAGCGCCACGACCTGTGCGCCGCCTTGTGTTTGGAGGGCTTTGACTGTAGCCCGTACGAGCTTGGGTTCGTCGGGGTCCACACAGACAAGGAGGAAACCATACTCTTTGAGCAGCTTGGTCTTTTTCTCCTCACTGTTGTCGTCGTGGTCCCGTAACTCTTCGTCGTCGGCGACATCCATGGATACATCGCCTGGCTCACTCAAGCCACCACGAGACGATGCGAACGATGTACGTCGGTCTAGCACAGGTGTGGCGAACTTTTCCATGGGTTCTTCAATCTCCACGGGGTACATTTCTTCGGGCTCGAGTCGCAGGCACGTGAGCGAATCGACGATCCACTTGGCCGACACGAAATGGACCATGGCCGACGCATTTTGCGTCGCCACGAATTGCTCGATTCGTTCCAACTCACCCACATCGGATACGGGACTCACGATCACATGAGACACGGCTGGCACCTGCATCTCGTAGTAGATCGTGCCCATGCCGGTCCGGACTAATCTCTGGATTGCAGTCTCCATCGCGGGTGGAAAGCCCACGAGGTAGAATCCACAGGCATCAAACAACTCCAGATACTCCTCAGTTGATTGCTCTTGTGATTGCCAGTACCGATCGAGCAGCTGCTCGATTCTACTAGGAGAGAAATCGTTGAGGTCTTGGGTGAGTTGATGGTGGAGTCGCTTGGGGCGGACCACATTCTCGAGCGAAAACGTCGCTTCGTCCACGAGCAAACCCTTCTCCACACACGCATGGATCCACGCCACGTGGACAATTGGGATGTTGTGGATCACGGCGGCGTGGTACTTGGCGCCGCTCGGCGTCTGGGCAATGAGCACGTGCGTGTGGCCGACTTCCAAGCTAGGCTCGTAGACAGCGCCATGGCGTAGTGCGAGTGTCTCGATCTGAGTCCGCGTCTGGGCCGAGAGACCGGTCGTGCAGATCACGAGCCCTTCGAGGATGTGGAGCGTATAGAGTGAGGCGTCTAATAGCGTGTGCGCACGGAACGACTCAAAGATCCACCGTGAAGAGATCACGGGCAGGCCACGAGATGCCGCCGCCTATTTATACAAAAGAGGAATGAGAGGACGGTCAAGGGTTGAGAAGAACACTACCGACTCTTTGTTTGTGGGAGCCGACGGCGTCGGCAATAAGATGCGTCGTGGCGTCGAGCGTGAGGTCGTCTTCGAAGGCGCCATCGCACGCCAAGACGATCTTGCGGATTTGTTCCTGTTGTCCACAGCACGTTTCAGCGTCTCATAAACGTAGCTTCTGAATTGAGAGGGTCTCAGTTATACACCCATGTACCTTGACGTGGACAGCGAGACCTGTGGTGCATATACAGAGCCCTGTAAATAGCGACCCATTCGCATCATTTCGTGGAGTGCTCATGGCGTTTTCCACTGGTGTTGCAAATGAATGTCACTAATGATGACACTAAAACGAATATAAATTACCGAAAATTACTGAAAATTACGGCATACCTGAGACGATGAGATCTCATTCGTTCTGATTCGCCCTAACGGCTCACGATCTTCGTCACACGGGCTCTTCGCGCCATCGGAACCATGCGTTCAACAGGTGGCATATCCATGAGCTGTTGATTGGATTGGACACTCGCGAGCACAGCATCCCTCGCCGCGAGTCGCATCCGCTTCTCGTACATGACGATCGCCGGCACGCCGACGCCCATGCGAAGAAAGCGGTCGCACAAGGTCGCCGCGTCCTGGAGCGCAAGGTTCGCCCCACCGGAAAGGATCACGTGGGCTGCATCCCCAACAAGTGTGACGCAGCTCGGCGACGCCGCGGTGATATGCAGTGGCGACGTACCGATGCGCTGGAACGTGCACCACGCGCGGGACTGCGTCCCCACGACGGAGCGCGTGAGGGGGTGCCAACTCGACGTCATGCGACGCGCAACGTCCGCGAGCTGGAAGGGCGCCATGGCGTGTAAGTCGTCTACATTCATTTGGTTGTTCACGAGGAACTTGTCGGTGCGCGCCAGCAGTGCCCAGCTGATGAATGGCACGTCGCCCTCGAGAGTATGGGTATTGATACGACCCCGGCGTTGTGAGTCGCGCGTAGCAGACGACGCCGGCTCGGACGCGACATCGGCAACACCAATCCCTGGAACGTGAAGCGGTTCGATTCGTAGTTTGATTTTGGAGTTCACGTCTGTGATGAGCGTCGTGGTGCTGGGCGACGCGAGGTTGGCGGTGGCGAGCGCTGTTGTGACGCGAGTCTTCCCATACACCACACAGCAGTCCGTGTCCAGCGAGGTTACAGTGCTTGAGGGGATTAGCTGCTCGCGCATGCGGGAAGCGTTGCCGTCGGCGCCGACCAGCACAGCGCCACGTGCAAAAATGCCGTTCGTAAAGTGGACTTCGACTGTCTTGTTGGGCAGTACGTGGTACCGCTTGAAGACCCTTTTATACTGAATCTCGGTGCCTTCTTCAAGCCCGTGAAGCAGCACCGAGCGCAAGACCGTACGGTCCACACTGAACACTTGTTTGTTCACGCCTTGACTCTTCCGCAAGAGCTCCGCAGTGAGTCCCTTGCCGGTCGTGGCGTCCAGTTGCACCGTGTCAGGAAAAACCTGTCCAGCCGACTGTAGGAACAGATCAAAAATTGCATCGGGGAGCACCGACTTGAGGGCCTCGTAGCCACTGGTATCAATGTGAACGTGGTAACCGTCACTCGCATCGGTGGCTGTCGAGGAGTCTCCTTCAAAAACCGTAAAGGGGATGCCTGCTCGCTTGAGTCCCTGGGCAAGGCAGAGACCGCTGAGACTGGCGCCGATGATGAGCACGTTCGGAGGCAGCGATGAGGGGTCACCCTTGCAGGACGAGTACGGATGGTCCGTGAGAAGGTGGAGTACGGTCGTTCGCTGTTCCTGCGGCATGAAAGCCCCAGCACGGACACTTCGCTTGGATCCCGTAGTGTGGAAGTGCGGCTTGCTCTCATCGGCTGGCTCGGGGTCCTGGGGATCACTGATCTCTCTCGGTATCTCAAAAGAGAGACCTCGAAAACGGGTGTTTGTGGTGGCATAGTGGCGACGCGACGGGCGATCACGGTGGTGCGCTGTCACACCAAGACCGACGGTTTTCTTGAACCAATTTAACACTTTTTTGGCCGGTGAGGGCTTCGTAGGGCTTGTAGCGCCGCTACGAGAGTCGCGTTCTCTTTGGTTGTGGTAGCCCATGGTCGAGGCGGTGGATGTTTGCCAGCAAATGATCAAATGAACGAAACACCCACACGATTGGTCGTGGTTCGCTGCTGTCTCCGCAGGCTCGGGCTTTCCTAGAGACCGAGGCGTTTAGATTGTTTTTCCAGCGTTTCGCTGATGCTCGTGGTCGTGGTCATCATCCTCATCTGATCGACCCGTCCAGCTCGCCTTCGTGCTGTCTAGTTTGACTGGGAGTTATGAGTCGTCACATCCCGAAGGTCCATCCCCGTGCGTGACGCGCCGCTGGTGCCGCGGCGTGCGCGACCTCGCTTTGATGAGTGTGTAGTGTGCACGCACTGTCTCCCTTCCTCCCTCTCTCTTTCGGTGTGGAGGCTGCGGCTTTTCCGCACCACGGAGCCGCTCCTCCAGCCGTCGTCACTCGAGTTCGAGTCGTCACAAGCAGAGCTACGGTGTGCCGCGTCTCTGGTCCCACCGCCTCGTTTTGATGAGTGTGGTTAATAGATTGCTAACTTGGGAAAAGCTTCAAGTTGAAACAGACTCGACGCGTCCAACGTGGTATCGTTCGGCGAAGCTTCCGTGCATCATTGGATTTTTACGGAACCCGCAGAGAATGATGGGCAAGCTGTGCATCCATTGCCCATAGAACGATCCATAAACGAAGTTACACATGGATATCTCGTTTGCAGATTCTGCAGCAGTATGGTATCGGAGAGAACTTGTAGTCATTACTCTACATGTACACAGGCACAGACGCTCTCGCGGCCAGTGGCCGAGGGAAACTCCAGGACTCGATACAACTGTCGCATATATACGCTGTCTAAATCAGTAGACACCAAGAAGTTCCCAGGGTGCCTAGTACACAACAGTCTGCATGTCCTGGACGTCGGGCAAACCAAACATGCGCTGGCTGGCATCGAGGCTGATCTGAATGCCCTCCCTCCCATGCTGCCGCATCGCGCGCTCGTACTGGGCGATTGCATCGACCGTGACGCCGTAAGTACAGAAAAGCTTGGTGAGGATGCGCGCGTCCTGCATCGCCGTGTTGCAGCCAATACCCGCCGGTGTCATCGTGTGGACTGCATCCCCCAACAGTGTTACACAGGACGGTTGCCATGCCTTGATGTCGGGCGACATGCTCGAGATCCGTAAGAACGACGCCCACGCAGGGTCTTGCATTTCAAAAAGACGACGAATCCGTGGACACCAGTTGGCGGTCATATGCGTGGAGACCTCAGCGACTTCTTCCGGTGCCATGGCATAGAGATCGTGGTCGGTCATGTCCTCGCGCACATGGAATTCGTTGGCACGCGCCAGTAGAACCCAGCACAAGTAGTTTTGGAGCTCCGGCAGTTCGGCATTCGCAGGGTTTGTGAGCCCTCCGGTAGACGAGAGGAACTCACCAAGGCTGCCTCTTGCCCCACAGCGCGGTTCAATCACGACCGACATTTGCGGGTCCTGGCAGTCCACCATGGTCGTACAGCCCGTGGCAAAGTACTGCTCAATCTCCGGTGTGATCGGTGTCTTACCGTAGATCGCGCCGCTGTCGGTATCGAGTAACGTAATGTGACGAGGGATGTACTGTCTCCGGACGCGAGACGTCGTGCCGTCGGCACCCACAAGCACCGAGCCTTCGACACACCGGCCATTGTCAAATTGCACTTCAATGCGGCCGTTCGGGACGGTGTGGTACCGCTTGAACGCCATGCCAAACTGAATCTCCACGCCTTCGCGGAGATCCGTCAGTAAGAGCGACCGCAGCATCGCGCGGTCTGTACTAAACACGTGCTGCGTGACGCTCGAGCGGTGGGCAAACTTGGCGCC
>JAADVD010000440.1:0-23865 GCA_023334535.1 Pythium vanterpoolii
TATGTGGTGGATATGGTCGTAGTCCTTGTGTTGTTGGAGGTTAATCGCTTGGTATGATCCATGTGGTCGTGTAGTGTGTTTGTATGGATGTGAAGCCCCAGTGGATCTATTTTTTGGCGTGTGTGTGTTTTAGGGGGTTGAAGAATGCATGCGTGTACCATCATCGGGCGTTGACTTATCCGTCGTTGCGGTCGGCGTGCTTCGTTTTACATTTATGACACACATAGTATATGTGCCACCAGCAAATTGGAAACACCATCTCCCACCTCATCAACTTCACATGCACATCGCTTTCATATCATCAAACCGCACCGACTAAATCGCCATCATGCGCGACACGGAACGGGCGTTGCAGAATCTCGATAAATCGCAACGCTAAATTAGACTCAACTCACTTAAAGTAGTCGCGTTCTGATACAGCTCACCATCATTCTCTAACCTGTGATTGCCCGCGTGAGCTGTTTCTGATCAGGAAACATAGGCCCAGTTTCTTATTCCTACACATCAGAACAATAAACGTACACAGTTGCCGGCTTGGGGCGCTACTGGTGTCGGTTAGCACGAAGGTGTTGAGAATAGCACGAGAGAAAAGCAAATGATGGTGCTGAAAGCTGATCAACGATACACGGTGTGTGGATTTGGTAGTTACTGGCAGCCACAAGTTTCACAACAGCTGTCGGTCGTATGAGAGATTACAGGTGATCGCGATAGTATCTTGGTGAAAGTTATCCCATTCAATGCGTTGCTTTCAAGTCGTCATCGTTACTTACACCCAGCCTGAAGTGTCAATGTCGTTTATTCACACAGATCACCCCGTTTATAGCAACTTACAAGCCAAAATCGGACTTTGCGTGTGTAAATTGCATGGTCAATTGTATTGTCCAGATACTGCTGGCCGAAATTTCCCTCGGAAAGCATTTTACTGAGCAGTGGTCCAGTGTTTTCTGTTATCGTGATAATCAATGACCTACTAAAACCAAGTGTTTCTCTCGAGAGTGATGGTTTACTGTGTTTTAATGGATTGTCGTCCAGTGCAACTTTGTGGTTTTCAATCACGGGGACTTGTTATGCAGCACGGAGAGCTCGCAGCGCTGGAAGCGGACGTAACGACAGCATGCTGCATGAATTACTCAAAAGTCCAGCAGCAGCTATCGGAGTTTCACGATTCGATTTCTCAAGTGGCTGATTGCAAACAACCCAAATCTGCTCTCAAAATTTTAAAGAATGAGCTACAGTTCGACGGAGATATCTCAACCTGTGAGTCTATAGAAGGCGCACTGTCACTAGCTCCCGTGAGCTTGTCGATACATTTTGACCAATCCACGGCTCTCGAATTCACAGCATGGGTATTTTATATGAAGAAAGAGGACGGCTCAACCACGCGTGGTCGATCTATGCGGGTCACCGCTCGGCTCTCTTGTGTTTGTTCCGAGACTACCACTATTCAATGACAAGATTCATGCAAGATGTGTTTCCTGAGACTGTTAGCGGGTTGGAAATCGTATTGCTAAATCGGTTGGCGCCGGCGACTGCGACGTCAAGATTGAAAAGGAGCCTTTACCGTTCTCGTTGTATCGACGGCTCGGGTTCGGCTTGCTCAAGGCCACGTCTCGCTCCATCGCTTTTGCTCGAACGTTTATAATCCTCACCTAGAACCTGAAGTCACGAGCGGCTAATACAGTCTCGAATTGCTACAGTCACTTGGAGCTGGGGCAAGGACGCGCTTCACGTATGTTTTGCGCACGTGAAAAACGACCAACGAGGGGCGCATCCTCGACTTCCTCGACATATTTATGCCAACCCTCTGGCCCCAGAAATTGTCCACTGCTCTCGCTTGGTAAGTGCCCGGCACACAAATGGCATTCCTATTCGCTAACCGTTGTCTTACTGTAGGTCTTTAGTAGGCAAGGATTGGAGAGGGCACAAAATGGGCACAACTTTTTCCTGGAAATGGCCGATGTGACCGATTCAGAATAATTGCACAATTCTTGCTCTCCCCGCACCTCCGTGGAATCGAATCGACTCATCTTTGAGCGCACTCAACGCGCAGGAACTCCGCCACGTACTGTTCGTCGGGATCAACGGCATGCCTCCAGCAGCAGCCGTGCATTTACAATGATCTATGCAAGGAGTGACCGACAGGTAAACTTTGCCATGATGCCGCTGGCGAGTTTGACGAGCGAGTCGCTGAGAGTGGCCCCCGACGTGTTCCAACGTCGCTGCAGCTGTGCAGGAGCAAATCAAGGCGGTGGGTGTTTTGCGGTTCCAAGCTTGGCCTAGAAGAGCACGCACCAGCACATCGGAGACGCAAGACGAAACTTGGAGTGGGATTCCACGAGTTGCGCGAAGACACGAGTTGTCTTCCGAGCCACCTTGCCAAGCGTGGCTCTGGTGGTGCTGTCAAGACTCCGTGAACGCCATTTTACTGCTACGATACCTTCAACCATCGCAGCTTGGTCAGAATAGAAGCATAGCCTACACGGCTGTTGCCCCAAATCTCACATTGAAGCTCAAAGGCGAGATTGTCCTTCTCGGTTTCTCAGCGACTGACGATCTTCTTGCGCACCGTTGCTTTGGCCCCGTTGAACTCGCGCACCTCTCCAAGTGTTTGGGCATCGATAGAATCAGTTTGCGGAGCTCGGTGCGGTCGATTTGCGACCACTCATGGAGAATGACTCGGATGAGCTCTTCTCGGCTCTCGAATTGACGCCCGTTGGCGTAATCGCGGGGACAAAGGATCCCCCACAAGTTTTCTATGGATTGGGATCCGAAGACTTCGCTGGCCAGTCCAGAAGAGGAATATTTTGGTCTCTGAGCCATGATTTGCTATGTGCTGAGACGTGGATCGATGCATTGTCTTGCTGATAAAATGATCTAGTGGCATGATGACGGGTCATAAATGGCAGGAAATGCTCTTCAAGAGTCCCTACGTACATGACACTATTTTGGCGCCCATTTTGAATCGCCAAAGTGGACTTACCCTGGTACGAAAACACACCCCAGACCATGACCGACCCACCGCCCATTTGGCGTTTCGAAAACACCTCTTTCTCCGTGCACAGGTCATGCCAGTAGTACTGGAAGCCGTCAGGGCCATTAAGGTTGAATTTCTTCTCATCAGAGAGAGGACAACCTTGCGCCATGTGCGGCACCAAGTCGCCGAGCACGGGCCTACTCGAGACGCCTCAACTTGTGGGCCGCTGTGAGTGCTGGCGTCTGCTTCTGCTTCTTGTACTTAAGCGTACGGCACTCTGAAGCTTGCGACGCACGTGAAGGCTTGAAATCGGCAGATCCAACGCGTACTTTAGCTGGGCGGAGCTATATTTGCCCGTGTGAGCAGCACGCAGCATCCGGCGTGAATCACTCGGTGACAAACTGGAAGTCCTTCCTGAGCGTTTTGCTGTCACGTACGTCTCTGGACTACTCAAGTAGTCCAGAGACGTACGGGACAGCACTTTGCGATCTCCTTGTGAGTCAAAGACTGGGCAGCAAACGCATCAATCTGGATACGTTCACGGTCACTCAGTGAGTGGCCTCTAGGCATCGCAATTGTCGCTCTCCCGCTCTGGAAATCGCTGAGCGTGTTGGCTAACACAAGACGCAGCCAATGGACGCGTCAGCAAGCTAATACACACGTTCAACATGGTAATACACGCACCGGTCTTATACTTATGTCCACCCATTGGACAGCGCGTTTTGCTTGATGAGCTGTAACCTCGGCTGCTGGGCACCAATTTTGAAATATAAAGCACTGGAATGAGTACCAAAGTTGTGGCTTTCTATTGGACAAAACTAGAGCTTCCAATTCGATTTTGATTCGACAAAATGAAAACAAATGTCGCGGTCTTATACTTTTGTCTAGCACTTTATCATTGTCCACTTTTTCCCCACCTACTTTTGATAACCTGTCGATTTCTCAAAGAAGCGGCGAAAATCGCCCTTTAAATACGTGAATCGCGTAATCCATCGAACTCGCATTTGTACATATCATTGTCCAGGACTGTACAGTACTGTGCCGTAGTCATCTGTTACTCAAGAAAATCCCAGCTTCTTCATGTATCAAGACAGACCATCCAAGAACGACAGTCAGGGGTGCCAAGGAGCGATTCCAATCAATCAAGTCGCCGTGTCCAAGCTATGTGCAGTGTCCAAGGTTAGCAGTCCCAGCAGTGTCCGGCAGGCAAGTCGACGGCTGAAAGCAGAGGTGCAACAGCGCCTTGGTTCACTAGACGTGATTGAATAGACTTCAACCTCATCACCATTGTGTTTCGCTGCTTTTCTGTCAGCTGGGTTGACTGAACACGCGACTTTCACAGGTGGCATGGCGTAAGTCTCACATGTTGAAGCAGACAAAGTAATAAATGGACCGTACACAGAGAGACAGAGGCACTGAAGATACTGACAGTACAGTACATCACCCTCCTCCACCATGGAGGGCACTGCATCCACTTCATAGTCCACCAGCCTCCCTTCCCTCCCTGTCCAGCGTGCAGTCTGCAATTTACTTCCACTCGAACCGCTCTCTCCTCTCTTCTCCACTACTGTCCCCACGATGCTTCCACTCGTCCGCGCGTGCGTGCTCGTCGCGTCGGCGCTGTTCGTGTCCACGGCCGATGCCCACGGCCGCCTCGGTCTCCCGGCCCCGACGTTCATTGCGTCAGCCCAGTCGAAACCCAACTACTGGGCGTACGGCGTCTACGCCGCCAAGAACCCGCCGGCCGCCAGCTACGCCGGCTCCCAAAGCGAAGCCGATTTGAAAAAACGCGAGCAGACTTTTGATACGAATTTCAAAAAGAACGGCCTGACCAGTCTCAAGAAATGGATCATGGAAAACCAAGTCGTTGGCGTGTACGACGGACGACCATCGGGTGGCTCGCCCGAGTGCGGCTTCACCGACCCGAACGGCAAGGAGCAGCCGCTGCCGCCGCAGATCAAATGGCCGAGCCCAACGTTCCAGCACCCTGGACCATGCGAAGCGTGGTGCGATGATGAAGTTGTGATCCCGTACCAAGCGAGCTGCAATGCCTACGCCAAGCAGGGATTGATGGACTACGACAAGGCCGCGTGCGCCGGCAAGAAAATGTTGACGTTTTACTACTTGGCGGTCCACGTCGCCGAGCCGTTCCAGGTGTATGCCAACTGCGTGCGTCTCCAAGGCGGTGGCGCCGGTGGTGGCGGTGGTGGTGGTGGCAAGGTTGCTGGTGAGGCCAAGAGCAACAGCACGGCGCCGGCGACCGCCCCCAAGCCAGCTGCACCGGCGCCAGCGGCGGCCCCCAAGCCAGCTGCACCGGCGCCAGCAGAGGCCCCCAAGCCAGCTCCTGCTTCTGAGCCAGCTTCCGCCCCAGCTTCGGCTCCTGCGCCGGCTTCGAATGCTGGAGGTAGCAAGTGCAAGCGTCGTTTGTAGATGACTCCGCATCCGTTCACGTGCCGCTCGTGCGCGAATAGTGTAGTGTTATCTCCATTCAAATGGCATGTAGTTTTGTTATTGTTTTTTGCGAATTCTGCCTCATATACGTAACAGCCGTGCACGTCCAGACCCCACAGCCGATGCTGCTTCATACCACGTAGTACTACAGTAGCGTACGATGGAAACAAGCGCGATAAACCCTACCTTACTAGTGGCGTCGGGGAAAGGTACACCATCTTGAGACCATCCAGATACCAGGCAAATACAGTATTACTACTTTTGTGATGTTATTCTTGGGAGGAGCGTTCAGTTCTGTTCGGTGGAAGGATCCCTGTGTGCCATCTGCAACCCTGGAATTCGGTGGGTATAGCCCTGCCTTTTCGCACACTGTCGCTCATCTAAAGATCCTCCTCAACGCTCGACACACGCGATGGTGACTGCCGTGGAAAAGAACACTCAGTGTGATGGTGATAAGTAGTACTTGAAAAAAAAGCATTTGTTACCGTTCAGTATCAGCAAGTCGAAGGGTCTCCCACCAGACTGCTTCAGAAGAACCGTCAGACGACAATCGTGTAACCGGTTCACGCCAGCTGGTTCATGCAAACTGATAGTATTAGGGTCCATCTCATAACGACATCCGTGAGCCATGTGGATCATTTCGTTGAGTGTCTCGGATCGGTGCACCGAGAGTCTCACTGTGAGACTACAAGAGGATTCAAATCCAATCGTCCCCTAGATTCCTAAATTTCAGTTTTACAGTGCATGTATTATAGTCTATCCGCCGACTGTACACGACCGAATATTCATATCATCACCCCGATGGTCCGATGGTGAGTGCTTGTGGTCCGGCCACCATCGACGCCAATGGCCAATGGATTCCTGGCGCTGCTGGTGTCGACAATTATTGCGTCGGTTGACTCTCGTTCTATTACAGTACTTGGTGGAGTTCGCGCCGCCGAACCATTCCAGGTCTACGCGAGCTGTGCGCATCTCCAAGGTAGTGGTGCCGGCGGAGGAGATGGAGGTGGTGGTGGCAAGGTTGCTAGTGAGGCCAAAGCAACAGCACAGCACCAGCGACCACACCCAAGCCAGCATCGGCTACGGTTCCTGCTGCGACCCCCAAGCCTGCGTGAAGCGAGCAGTTCAATCCACCTAACTCTCTCACTTAGTTTGCCCAATAAATTGCTCAACAATTATTGTGTCTTCAGCCAGTATGGAAGCAGTTGTTATACCGCTCATGAAGCCGTACCCAGCTCAGACGCCAGCTTCCTGCAGTTGCTGCAGCACGTTTTTCACATCGATCGTCGAGAGATGGTCTGCCCCCTGTCAACTCATACCACGCGTCAGGTTACTACCAACGAATCCAGAAATATTAGAATCGGTAGTACTATTCCGTACCAAGTTCGCAACGTAGATCTCGAGCGCTTGGGTCACAAGCGTCTTGGCGTGGGCGTGGTCTCCAAGGTACAATAGCAGCAGCCCGCGCGTGTACGTCGCTTCACCGGTTGCAACGTGGTGCGCACCGAGTGATGCGGCACGTGCGTCGACAATGTGCTGGAGCATTGCCGTGGCTTCTTGAATCCGCAACCGCTGGTGTTCAAGCATCCAGCCGGCCGTGGCTTCGGGAGGATTCGTGAGAAACCGGTACCAGATGTCCACGACCTTGTCATACATCCCCAACGCACTCTCACCATGCTGAGTCTGCTGGTTCTGAGTTTGTTGCGGCGTCTGCGTCGGCGTCTGCGTCTGCATGCGGCTAAAGATCTGGCCGAGCGAATAGTAGAGTTCGGACGTGTACAAGTGCTCGGGTCCAAACAGCAGCGAGCAGTGGTACGCGCCGTGGGCGGCCCGCTGGAGCGCCTCGGCGTACACTTCGTACTCCATCAGCAGTGCACTATAGAGCTTGTTCATGCGCACCACATACAAATTCTTGAGCTCGTCGGGGACGTCTTGGGGGCCAGTCGTAGCACTACGTGTAGGGGTAGTAGTAGTAGTAGTAGTACTACTACTGCCCGCGTGCTGGTCTTTGACCAGCAGCCAGTTGACCAGCGAGAGCACTTCTTCGGCTTGCTTCAACGTCCGTTCTTTGAGCGCAATCTCCACGAGCACCAAGTAGAACGGCACGAGCCGCAGCGAGCTCTTGCCGTAGCGAGCGGTCGCGTGCTTGAGCGCGAGCAAGCCACGGTCCTGGGCGGCCCGGAGCTGCCGCGCAAAGCAGAGCTCTTCGCTCTCATGCCGCAATCGCTCGCACTCCTCCTCCGACACCGCCGCTGTAGACAGTTGCCCGTTGGAAGACGAAGAGACTTGGTTAGTTCGCTGCATTTTGATCGCTCGAAGGGAGACCGTGCGCACGAAGCGACACGCTGAAAGGCACTAAGTTAACGGTATCCAATTACCACAGTTCAGTACACGACGTCACTACCCTACGAAATGAAAAATGCAACTGCCTATTCCTACAGCGACAAGCGATCCATGTCGCCCGAGACACGCCAAAGCTCGTCCATGGTCTGGAACTCGTCCATCTTGAGGTCGGAAATGCGGCCGACGTCGCCGATTTCGTTCAGGAACACATCGAGACTGCGGCGGCCCATGAGCGTATTGCCACTGCCCGAGGTCCGCATGCGGCGCGCTGCCGAAGCCCGCGCCGCCATGTCGACACTGTTGCGTGGCCGCACTTTCTTCTGCGACGGTTCGTCGTTGCCGTCTTCGCTCATGCCTTCATCGTCATCCGTCGACTTGACGCTCGCGTTCGACGACGGCATCGGGGGCTTTTGGA
The DNA here is from genome assembly GCA_023334535.1 of Pythium vanterpoolii. NCBI lineage: Eukaryota > Oomycota > Peronosporomycetes > Pythiales > Pythiaceae > Pythium > Pythium vanterpoolii. The sequence continues at coordinate 8,184 of JAADVD010000440.1, forward strand.
GCCGTTGAACAAATGTCATGGCCGGATTGAAAGGACGCGCGCTACTGGATTTGGCATTGGAGGACGACGAGGAATTGGTGGTCGGCGTCTCGGTCTGCTGTTTGTGGAAAAACGCCGCGACTGGCGATGGTTTGTTCGCCGATGATCCGGCGGTCGGCGTCGACGCTTTGGCCGCGAGGTTCTGGGCAAACATCGCTGCAGGGTTGGGCGTCGAAGGCGTCGACGGTTTGTTCCCTGAGGCCGCGGCTGCGGCCGCTGCTTTCTGGGCGAATGCTGAGGCCGGACTCGCTTGTCCGCTGCTGATCTTGGACGCAAACATCGCCGCAGGGCTCGCGACCGTGCCGTGCGAGCCCGCCTTGGGCGTTGACCCCATGCTCTGGGCAAACGCCGCCGCCAAGCTCGGCTTTGTCGAGGAGGTCTCGGCCTGGTCTTTGGTCGGCTGACCTTCTTGCTGGTACTGCGGATGCGATCTCGCCGGCGAGGCAGAAGACGACGCTGAGGCCGACGCCGACGCCACTGCGGCCGCGTGGGTCTCGTGGGCCTGCTGCATCGCCGCCTGCTGGTGGTTGTACTGGGCAGCAGCGGCGTATTGGTCGCCGGGGTGCATGCCGTGGTGGTGCGGGGCATACTGCGCGGCGTACGCATGGCTCTCGGCGCCAGACGGCGTCCCCCCGACCGTGTGCACGGGGTACCCGTAGCTCGCCATCATCTGGCCGCCGTGCATGGCCGTCGTCATGACCGGCGACGGACTTGGGACACGATAGACCGCACCGTTCGCGCCAGTAACGTAGGTAGAGGCCTGAACGTGGCCGCCCGTGGCGTACATGTTGCCATTGGCGTCGACGCTGTACGAGGCCGCCGCGGTTGAGTACATGGGGCCGTATCCCGAGCCTCCTCCTCCTCCCCCTCCGCCGCCTCCTCTGCCTCCTCCGCTCTGGGGCGTGTTGGAAATGTTGACGACGTTGGCGCGGCGGTCAAGGCTATAATCCTGCGATGGCACGGTGGTGAGCACCGGCGCCCCCACGGGCTGGCCGTACGAATTTACGGGGGTCATCATCACGGTCTTGGTGCCGTACCCGCCATAGGCGCCTTGCGGCGCATAAGTGACCATGGTCGGGACGCCGCCCATGGACGACGGGTGGTGGCCCATCATTTGCGGCTGTATCATGGGCACACGGCCCATGGGCGTCGCTTGCGTCGGGATGCCCCCAAACGCCCGCAGCTCTTCGCTCTTGACCATGCCCCCATTGAATCCTCCACCTCCTCCGCTTCCTGGGGTCTTGGGTTTCGTCGGTTTGTGGGGGTCGCCGCCGCCTCCCCCCATCTGGGTACTCGACCCCATGGCCGCCGCATTGCCACTCCGACGGTTCTGTCCTTTGCGCACGCGGCAGAGCGATTTCCAGCGGATCTTGACGGCGTCTTCGGTCCGCCCCGGGAGCATCGCCGCAATGGTGGACCACTTGTTGCCCAATCTCGCTTGGGCTTCCAACACGATGCGGTCTTCTTCGGCCGTGTATTCGCCACGCACAATGCTCGGGTCCAAGTGGTTGTACCACCGCTCGCGGCACTGTTTCGAGGTGCGTCCAGGAATGCGGTTGGCGACTTGGCCCCAGTTCTTGCGCCCTTCGGCCACCAGTTCTTTCAGTAGTTCGTCTTCGTCGGGCCGCCAGTGGCCTTTGACCAAACCGGGCGCCAAGACTTTGGTCCACCGCTGGAGGCACTGCGTGTGGTTGCGCCCCGGCACTTCTTCAGCAATCGATTTCCAGTTGCGCTCGCCGTGTTTGGCCACGGCTTGTCGCAGTCGCTCGTCTTCATCGGGCGTCCAGCGCTTGGGCACGGCCTTGTCTTTGGCTTTAAGGAGCTTGTTCATGGAGCCGTGGGAGATGGCAATCTTCCCCGAGTCGGTCACGACGCATTGGACGTCGTGGTGCTTTTGCCGCGGCACGCCTTTGATTTCCGTGAACACGCGTTTTGTACCAGCGTTCATGTTGGCGTTGGCGTTTTCGGGGACGCCGACGCCAACGGAAACAGACGCGCTGTTGGGACCGAGCGCAGGCGTGGGTTCGTCGTCAATGTCCTCTTCTTCTTCATCGTCGTCGTCGTCGTTGTCGGCGTTGTCGTCGGCGTCGTCGTTGGGCGAGTGGGTGCCGTCGTTTGGTGGGGTTGATCCATTTCCAGACGCCTCTTGTTTGACTTGTACGGCGCCGTTGAACGCTGGGTTGGACGCTGCACCGTTGGTGCCGTTGCCTTCGGCAAAAAGGAGTTTGCCAAAGTCCGAGATGGACGAGCGGCCATCGGCTTCCATCGGGAACGAGTCGGCGAGTTCGGTCATGAGAGTCGAGATCGACTCGCGGCTGACACTGACGCTCATGGTGTTGGTGTTGGCGTTGGCGTGAGGGTGAGAATGTGGTGGAAGTTGGTCAATCGGGTTCTATTGGTGCGATTTGTTGGTAGATCGTTCGTTAGACGCCAACAAGTTGGTGCTCTTGGTGTCGGTCGTACGCGTGCGCAGGCGGATGTAATGGTAGGAGGGGAAAGCACTCACTTGCAGTGGAGTAAGAAGATGCCGAGGCTTAAACGCGTCGTCCGCTACGTGGACGAGGGGCGTCGGTCTATCGGTGTGGTCTATCCGTTGCCAGAAGCTCGCAGTGCTCTCGATCGTCGTTGTGCTTGTCAGAGAGCGAGGCGCCCACATCGCCCTGGCCCTGTCTTCTCCGATAAGGGTTAGGGCTTCGGATTTCTGTGCCAGAACTTATTCAGGGACACACTAGAGTTAAAAGGGGTCATCTTGACGTTCGTAATGACTGCTTTTCCTATTTGAATGGATTAGATCAGATTTGAAAATCGGCAGAGTCGTGTGAGCAGTTGATTGGGGCAGACACCTGGACAGTCCAATGCATGGCAAATTGTGCCCAAAGGAGTCAGTCCAGTAAGGGATACGTGTTACGCACGTTACAGCCAATCAGAAGCAGCGTTCAGCACTTCCAATCTCGAAATTTGAAAATGACCATCCCACCTGAAAAAACCGGGAAACTTCATTCAAAAATTGAAATCTCCCGGACTGAACGCTTCAAAACATAAGATTATGAAAACAGAAAATGGGCCGGGTTCACCATCCATGGTCTTTCCATTTTTATCGGGTCAAACCCGTTTGATTCCTTGCCCAGGAAGCATCCTTGGCCCAACCCGAGACCTCAAGTGGTTCCCTTTTGGTTCGATCCGAAAAGACACTAGACGCGGCGGCTCGCAAGGCTTTGAGCAGACGCCCTTTGCTTCCTTCCCAGGCACCAGTAGCGAACGATCGAGATCGCCGATAGAAGCAGAAGCACCCCCGAAAGCATGTCGTCAGCATACGCCTCTCGCACAGCCGCCAAGGGCAAGGGTGCCGCCAACAAGAACAAAAAGTTTGAGCTCACGGAAGAGCAAAAGCAAGAGATCCGCGAAGCATTTGATTTGTTCGATACCGATGGCTCCGGCACAATCGACGCCAAAGAGCTCAAGGTCGCAATGCGAGCATTGGGCTTTGAGCCCAAAAAAGAAGAGATCAAGAAAATGATCTCGGACATTGACAAAGACGGCTCGGGCACGATCGACTTCACCGAATTTTTGGAGATGATGACCTCGAAAATGAGCGAAAAAGACTCGCGAGAAGAGATCCTCAAGGCGTTTCGCTTGTTTGACGACGACGAGACTGGCAAGATCTCGTTCCGCAACCTCAAGCGCGTGGCAAAAGAATTGGGCGAGAACATGACCGACGAAGAGCTCCAAGAAATGATCGACGAAGCCGACCGTGACGGCGACGGCGAAATTAACGAAGAAGAGTTTTTGCGCATCATGAAGAAGACCAGTCTCTACTAGGACAAGGTGATAGAACCAAAAGCTCCGCTTTGTGCCACGCCCATTTCGATCTGTATGTAAATGAAACAAAACCAACACCATTCTATTTTTTTGTCTTTTTTCCTCCCAAAGAACCACATTCTTTTTTTCCTTCCACTCTTCGTTACTCGTCGTCGGAAAAGTGCATGTCCTCGACGACATCGGCCGCGTCGACCGCAGCGACCGACTTCTTAAAGTCCTTGAGCGACATGCTCTTGACCTGGGCAACTGCCGCATCGTCCACTGACGCCGCCGCTTTCTTTGCCTTTTTCTTTCGGTTTTTCTTGGACGCCTTGGACACCTCGGGCTTCTCCCCATCCGTATCCTTATCAGCCTCCGCCATTTCGGCATCGCTTTCGTCCGAGTTGTACTCTGCGGCCTTGTCACCAGTCACTGCCGCTTTCTTCGCATTGAGCTTTTGCTGGAGCTCTTCGGCGTCGGCCGCAAAGAGCTTTTTCACCGCAGCCTCGCGCTCGCTTTGGAGAAAGTTGGTCATTTTGTCCATCTCTTTCGGGGCAATGTCCAAGCCGTTGCGCTTAGCACGGATCCAGTCGGCCCGCTTTTTCAAATTCTCCACTAAGCCACGCGCCAACGAATTCCATCGCGGCACGAGACACGTCGACGTAAACTTGGTCAGGGCCAACAGCAGGGGCACGGTCATCTCGGGGTAGCCAATGTGGAATTTGTAGACGTCGCACTCGCGCTGGAGCAGTTCAAAGAGCTTCGAAATGAGCAGATCGTGGATGCGTTTGTTGTCGAGGTGCGATTTCGACAATTTGACCGTGAGGTCCAAATCCAAATCCACCCGCGTCGACGACGCCGAGGCGTCTTTGGCATTGCTCTTGGCTTTGCCGCCGCGGTACGACGTACTGAATGGCTGCATATTCAGGATCTCGAGGAGCACAGGGCTCGTGGGCACAAAGGCATTGGTCGCACACGCGATTTGCTGGAGGAGCTTGACGCACTGGAATCGCATCGGCGCGTACCGGATGGTTGACGACAGGCGTACGACCGCCAAGAGCAGTTGACAAAGGGGGTACACCAACGCGCGGAGCTGGTGCTCGTCGGGGTACGCACAGACCACCGCGGCCCACACCCGGAGCTGGTTGAAAAACTGCCAGTTGAGCACGGCTTTGAAAGTGTCGGGACTCGGGGACGTAATGGTCTTGCGGATCGTAATCGCGAGCTCGCGAATGTACACAAAGGCGTGCTGGTACGAGCTCGCAGTGTCGAGGCCATAGAGCTCAACTACACAGTTCCCCAAGAGGATATGGTGCGGCAGCGTTGCGTCGTTGGTGAACTTGGTGTTGCGCATGTACGTAATGTAAATGCCTTTGAGGGCGGTCTCCAGAAACGGAAACGGCATCTGGAGCGACAAATCGCGAATGCGCACAAACGCCAGCATGCACACATTGGTGTTGAGCGTCTTGGCCCAGAGCTTGAGCAGTGTCCGCAGTAACTTGCCAGCCGACTTGGGACAGGGGACCACAAACGGAATGTAGTGCGCGAGCTCGCGCAAGACAAACGTTTGGATGTCTTGGCCTGTGGTCTGGGCGAGCACATAGTTAATGCAGCTGAAGAACCGGCGGATCACGAGCGAGTGCTTCTTCCACTTGCGCTCGTCGACGCGGAGCTTGGCGTCGGGTTTTGCCTTGTCAGCTTCAGCCGGAGTAGACGAGGCGACAAGCGTTGCGAATGTGGTGTGCATGTTGCGAAACACATTGAGCATGAGGCGGTTGTACACGGCGCTGCTGTGGATATCAAAGAGGATCTCGCCGTCTTTGTTCACGTCGGCGGCGTCGCTCGAGCGACAAGCGTCGCTAAAGATCTTCATCATGCGGCGGAGGCCATTGGCCGTGTACTTGCCAAAGCACTCTTTCTCGGCCTTGATGAGCATCTCCATCGTGAGCGTCGTACGGCCGACACTCTCGGGCTGGTCCCCGTCATCCTCCTCTCCCTCCTCTCCACCCTCCTCCGTGGCGTTCTCCTCGGCATCATCAGTTGATGGAAACGACGTCATATACCGCGGATCCAACGCTTCTTCGTCCTCTTCTTCGCTGCTCTCGCCGTCGTCCGCGTCCATCGCCGCGTCGACATCGTCGTCGCTGTCGTCGCCCACGGCAGTTGCGTCTTCACCATTTTCATAATCGGATTCCTCGCCGTCTGACTCCAAAAAGTCGGCGTTTAAGAAATCGTCAACGTCCATGTCGTTGAGCATGTCCGAGTCGTCTTTCTTGCCGCTCGCTTCGGCCGCAATCTCGGCTACGCTCTTTTTCTTGGGGTCGCCATTTTCGTCTTCAAACTTGGCTTTACGCTTTTCTTTGAGTGTTTTAATGCGCTTCTTGTCGTTGCGCTGGCGGATCTTGGCCTTCAAGTGGCCCTTCTTAATAAACTTGGATGCCTTCTTCTTCTGCGCGCCCATGGTGACCAAGGTGTTGGAAGTAGCTTTAGAAGAGGTGAGCTTTTGGCCAATTCACAATGTCAATTCCACTGGTTGCCAAAGCAATCCCAAAAAGTCGTGGCTGGACGGAGCTGGTCACGAAAAATAGTGTGGATTACATGTGTCTAGAGACTGGTCCTAACATAGTATTTTCGACAGTGGTTGTGATATCGACGTTTCACAAATGTGTCGATATTGTCGAAAATAACAATGGTGGCTCAACATCTGACTATAGGTGCACACACACGAAAACCTGATTCTGTGGAGAACAGTTCCCATCCGACTGGAGCGGCATTCGATTATGGAAGCGTGTCCCTTCATTGAAGGGTTGCATGCGCACGACAGACATTGTTCTCCGGATATGTTCTATGGCTTGTTTGTTGGGAGTCAGACAAAAAGCGAATGGAGCCCGACTCCACTGAGATTCAGGGTACCGAATTCTCGGATTCTGGCTATTAGAGGCCAGTTTACTCCACCAAAAATAAACGAGTACTATAGTTGGATGTTTTGTTCTTGGCCTGACCACAAGCGCCTGCACATTCGCATGAAGTGGCCAGTTTCGTTCCATCAGTGCTGGGCATTGATGTTCCAATTTTACAGCATCGCGTTCGCCCGTTGAAATACAGTCTCACATGTTTCTGGTGATATGTCCTGCACGATCATTACCAACGGCGCACGACGGGCTCAGTGGATTCCGCGTTGGTGGCGCGAAAGCGCAACCGACTACGGAGTGGAGCGCCTGCGCGCCAACAAAAAAAGCGCAGACGAGCCAACTCTCTTCCAAGAACACAACCAGACGCGTAGAATGAGCCATGTCCACTGGCGGGAATCCTAACTTTAGACCAATTAAAGGCTATAACGTTAGGGACGTGATAATTTTACCCAATGATATTGTATCCTGAAGATCTGTATGTATGGCCCCGCACACCCACTTGAAGAACTAATTTCTCTTTGACTTTATATGCTATACACCCCTCAACCTCCTCTAACCTCCACTGGTTCCTGCTTGTTCGTTGAATAGCGGCCGGCTGTGACTCGCGCTGTGACGTGCGACCGACAATGCCAACACATTCTGGTAAGCAGCGCGCAGCTGGTGTCGCCTTCATTCGCATCGACCTTTGGACTCTGGACGGAGAGTCTAGTTCTCAATTCCTCTTCTCTCTTTGTTTCTTTCTGTGAATAAGAATGGGCGCCTCTATGGTCAAGCAGTGCTTCGGCAGCGACAGCAACGTGTCGTCTCCGCACGGACGCTATGCGACGCAACCCACGCCAACAAGAACGTCGCAACACCTTCAATATCATCAACACCACCAACGCCCGCATCCTAGTCAGCACCATCACCAGCACCAACACCATAAAACGCCAACAAATCAACACCAACAATTCCCACACCGTCCGTGTCCTCCACCACACGGCCTCGACAATTACCACACGCCAACCGCATCGCGCAAGCCGTCGCCGTATGACCGCTTCCGCCAAGAGCTGCAGCTGCGCAGCGCGGCGCTACCGTTCAAGACCCCACTCTCACGCCGCGAGCGATACGATAGTCGCGAGAGCACATGCTCGTCGTCCAGCAGCACCGAGGAAGAAATGTTGGCGTTGTTGGCACACCAACAATACCAACAATACCAACAATACCACCACCATCACCACCAACACCAACATTACGACAAAGAGAATCGACGATGGCAGCGCGCGTCAAGTCGCCGGTCCCCCGCGCCAGTGACCATGCGGTCGTCGACCGCCGCGTCCGACGAGTCGTTCTCCTATCGCTCTTCCTACGGCGGTGGTGGCGGCCTGACGCCAGCGTCGTCAACCGCCAGCTCCTCCCGTCGTAGTCTCTCCCGCGTCTCCAGTCCATCCTTTGGCTTTGAGGACCTCCTCCCCGAGGTGCGAAATAGAGAGGGTTTCCAAGGGTTTCCAAGGGTTTCCAGAGAGAGAGAGAGGGACTAATATTGTGTGACTGTCTGTAGTGTTATGTACTGGAAGACCTCATTGGCTCGGGTACGACGTCCAAGTGCTATCGGTGTCGGCGCACGACCGACAATCGGTTGTTTGCCTGCAAGATTATTAACAAAAGGCGTCTCGCCTTTGACCACGTCCAGCGCGATGAAATGGCCACGCAGCTCCGTCAAGAAGTCGAGGTCCTCAAGCGACTGGACCACCCGCATATCGCCACGCTCGAGGACTCGTTTGAAAACGAGAACTACATCCTTCTCCTTATGGAGCTCCTCGACGGCGGCGAGCTCTTTGAGACCATCATTGACCGCGTACGCCTCACCGAAGCCGATGCCAAGCACACGGCCCACAGTATTTTGTCGGCCATCAGTTATATGCACGCCCAAGGCATTGTCCACCGCGATATCAAGCCCGAGAACTTATTGCTCGCAGCCCACGCGACGCCCGGAAAACCCATGCTCGTCAAGATTGTCGACTTCGGCTTTGCGTCGTCGTCGTCACCGAAAGCCCAAGCAACCATGCGGTCGTTCTTGGGCACGGGCGGATACCTCGCCCCGGAAATCCTCACGCACCAGCCGTACACGGCGGCCGTGGATACGTGGGCGTTTGGGGTCCTTCTCTACCTCATGCTCTGCGGACGCGTACGTCCTTTTTCCACTGTTTGCCTGGTTGGATGCATTCTCACATGGTGTGTTCCTACTATTCCTTCTGTAGCTTCCATTTACCACGGCGACCCAGCTCCCCCTTGGCCAGCGACTCTCGTCGGTGTACCGTCTCACGTTCCCCGACAAGTACTGGCGCGGTGTGAGCCGCTCGGCGCGCGATCTACTGACCAAAATCCTGGTCGTGAACCCAACGAAGCGCCTCACACCGGCCGAAGCGCTGCAGCACCGCTGGTTCCACTCGGACTGAGTACTGTAGGGTCCAGTACATCCAGAGTACTGGTTCTCCCCACGCACCAGTCCTTGTCCAACTTATTTATCCGGAATCCTCCCGCCACACATTCCCCTAATGAAAATCTCCTATTTATCCTCGATGCTGAGAGTTCTCTATTCTATGTCTGGGTGTCATGGGTGCTTTCGTCATACGTCATGGTCGTGAGTGATCGCTCGCGCGGCACGATTGCTTCAAACGGATCGGGACTTTCAAAATGGAGATTGCCGTATGTGAGCCGGTCCTTGGCGTCGGCCATGAGCCAGAGCCGCCACGCGTGGAGCATCATGCGCGGCGCCGTGTCATTTTCGGACCCATAGGTCGCATCGCCGAGAATCGGAAAGCCATGATGGGCCAAGTGGAGCCGCAATTGGTGGCGACGGCCCGTGAGCGGCCGCAGCAAGACCTTGGTCACAGGTTCGTTGGCGTACATCGCATGGCCCAATACCATTGCTAGAGTGGTCGAGTTGCGGCCCGCAATCGCAACGTCCTCGAGGTGATTGCGGTTCCCGATCTGCATGCGGAACGAGTCGCGGCTGGGCTCGGCAATGGGGTCGTCAAACACGTACGCCACCGGTTCGTCCGCCGCTGCGGTTTCCGTAGGGACAGCATACTGTCGCTGGGCCGCGACGCGGACTCGCTCGGCGTCCAGGAACGCTGTGAGCTCTTTAAGGTAACGGATTTTGTCCAGGGCCCCAAGCGCATTGTACCGGCGCTGCTCGTCCGGCGATAGGTCGTTCCATTTCACGGTCCGGAGACGGTCTTCGGCTTCAGTTAGTGACCGCGATTTAGAGACGTGAAGCTTGTGCAGAGCGTTGCGATCCATTTCTAAATACGACGGACCCATGCGCACGCCTTTGGGGTAGTCGCGGTGCTTCATGTGGATACGTGTGCCTTTCATTTGCATGCGGTGTCGCTCAAAGTCTTCAATGTCTTTCATTAGCAGTCCCAGCTTCGAGAGGGCACACGCTCGAATCCCAGCGGGCGGCGGTCGCTGGTCAGTCTTGCTGGTGCCGTAGTGGTCGCGAGGGTGGAAGGAAAGGTGGCCACGCACGACCGCAAGGTACTCTTTTTGGACACGCTTTTCGCGAAAAAGCTTGCACGCTAAGGACGTTGCACTACGTGTCAACACGAAAGAAATCAGTTCTGAGTTTCAGGGTGTTGGTATCAGATAAAAGTACGCACTCTCGCTCGAGGCCAATGATCATTACACCAGAGGTAGCTGCTCCAACCAGCATATACAGTGATCAGCACAGCCTGATGAATGAGAGTGGGGATGCGATAGCACGGTACCAAAGTCGAGCTGGTGGATCCACCGGAATTTCTCGATCTCGGGATAATCGCGATGCAACTGCAGTAGTGGGGGATAACACAATCATTAGAAACGATCGATAGCGTCTAGCTAGTTATGCGTTAAACGCACTGCTTTTTCGATGGTGGCGTCAAATTCGCCGTCCAAGCGATGGTCTTCGCGCTTGTTGATGACTAGAAAATGGTTGGTCTTGGCGACAACGCGCAGCTTCAGATCATCCAGTTTCTGTGGCCCACCGCGCCACTCCATGATCGGCGCCAACGCAATAGTGGGCGTAGCTGACGCTGACGCTGATGCGGCAGTGGTCAGCGTGCTGTCTAGAATGACTGGCGTGTCGTCGTCTAAATGCGACTGGTGACGTCGCGCTGCGTCACCGCCGCTTGCTGTCGTCATCGGACGGCTAACATTTGTGATCGCGTCGCGGCAGAGCTTTTCAACGGCCTTCATGCCTTCGCGCCGCGGCAGCTTTGCCGCTGGGAGCATTCCGTCAGTGGAGGTCAAGTCCATTGGCAATCACTCAGCTTGTTTGGTTCTGCATCAGCGGCGACTCCCACCGTGGTTTGAAAACTGGTTTAATGGTATCACCTTATTTTGCTATCTACTGACCAAATGGAGGTGCACTAAGTATGTAGCCATCTCCTGATCGAGATCTTCTGAGGATCCAGCGCAATCAGCAATGATGACCTAGCGGTGATACAGCACCAACCGATATGAGAGCGAGCTACAAATGCGAGCATGTACTGTATAATCTGCATGTTTGGCGCTTTCAAAGTGCGTCTGCTGTGTCTACTACAGTTGACTGCGGGCCTCAAGCATTTCAGGTGACCTCAGGTCACCTGAAAGAGCCTTTCGCAGTCATCGATTGGACACACGAATCATACCCGTGTTCTGTGAGGAGATGGTCCCTACCACGAACAAATCTCGTGGTGCGATGACGCTGGCTGCCCGCTGCCCACAATTGCGCGAGGCCATCACCACATCAACCGACGTCTCTAAAACGTTCGATTTTCCGTCCATATCAGTTTTATACAACATCTGATTGGCCAAAATAAAATTCGAATTGCTCATTGGCTGAAAAGATCACCAAAGGATCTTCTTCGCAACTGTTGAGATGCAACCAGCTGAAAAGCAGAAGAATCCATTATGCCGCGACGCTGGGGTCCGTGAGCTCTCCATTTCAGGATTCGTTGTCACGTAGTGAAGGCACATACTTCCAACAATGTGGTCCAATAAGAAAGGCGAGTCCAAGGGGCTCTTGCCGGGGCGGTCAACGCTCGGGCCGCTGTTCCTCATGGCATCGACGCCGGTCGCCGCGATCCTCATCACGCACGTGTTTGTGAACCACGGCGGCTCGCTGCATTCGTTTTTTGCTGCGCACGAGTCTCTCGACGAGATCTGGCCGAGCGCGTTTGACCCGGTCGCGTGGAAACTTATTGGTGCCTTCATGGGCACGCAGCTCGTGCTCATGCGCGTCGTACCCGGCAAGCCGTCGTACGGGCCGATCACGCCCGGCGGCAATATTCCCGTGTACAAAGCCAATGGTTTCCAGTGCTTTGTGCTCTCCATTGCACTGTTCCTCGCGGGTGCTTTCCAGTTCGAGCTGTACAATGGCGGCATTGTCTACGACTACTTACCTCGTATAATCGCAGCGCTGAACGTGTTCAGCTTTGTGTTTTGCTTTTTTCTCTATGTCAAAGGCGCCTACCTTTGGCCGTCGTCCAGTGATCACGGAACGTCGGGCAATCCTGTGTTTGATTTCTACTGGGGGACGGAATTATACCCCCGCGTGCTCGGTTGGGACGTCAAGCTCTTTACCAACTGCCGCGGCGGTCTCATGTTCTGGGCCGTTGGCATCCTCTCGTACGCCTGCAAACAACGCGAACTCTATGGTTCAATCAGTGACTCGATGATCGTGAGCGTGGGGATTCAACTTGTCTACGTTGCCAAGTTTTTCTGGTGGGAGGCCGGGTACATGCGAACAATCGACATTATGCACGACCGCGCCGGGTACTACTTATGCTGGGGCTGCCTCGTGTGGGTCCCGTCGGTCTACACGTCCCAAGCCATGTTCCTCGTCCAGAACCCCATCCACTTGGGTCTCCCCTGGGCCCTCGTACTCTTTACGACTGGTGTCTTTCTCGGTACGTTCGAGGCCCTCTGAAGCAGTATTACTTTCACTGGCGATTCTAATATTCTTGTGCTGACTATGCTACTAGTATGGATCAACTATGACGCCGATCGCCAGCGCACCGAGTTCCGTAAGACCGAAGGCAAGTGCATTGTGTGGGGCAAGAAACCCGCATTCATTGTGGCAAAGTATACGACCGAGAAAGGCGAGACCAACACGAGTCTCTTGCTGACTTGTGGCTGGTGGGGCATTTCCCGCCACTTTCACTATGTGCCGGAGATCTTGGCGGCGTTGGTGTGGACTTTGCCCGCAGGCTTTGCAAGCGCTGCACCGTATTTCTACGTCGTGTATCTAACGCTTTTGCTGACCGATCGCGCGTTCCGTGATGATGCGCGGTGTGCCCACAAGTACAACCAGGACTGGCGCAAGTACTGCGAACGCGTGCCGTCATTGATCATCCCGGGTGTCCTGTAAGAGGAGACTCACTTAAGCGACACATAATACGAACACTACTCAGGAAAGAGTGGACGAGTGATTCAAAGGCGACTGCATTGATGGGATAAATATGGGGTACGCCATTGCATGGTAATTGACGTGGCGTGAGCTTGTGGCTTGATGAGAAAGGCAGTACGATAGTGACTTGAAAAACTTGTAGTGTTTAAGCGGATCGGATCGAAACGTCAACGCATCTTGAAAGTGCCACGAGATAGCCACTCGAGTAGTGGATGGTACAAGCGTATGCGCACGCGATAGGTGAGGAGCCCGTGATGAGGGATCTCTTCGAGAAATGCGAGAACCAGCACGGCGGCGAAAAACGCCGCAATGGCGTAGGCGCAGATGACCACAAACGCGGTAAACTGGAGCGTGCAGAGTGTGTAGACAATGCGCGCAAGTGCGCGATAGAACGCGTACTTGATGGTGCCATCAAACACGAGGCGCACGCCAAGGCGCAGTTTGACTACCAAGTGAGAGAGAGGGAAAATATCAGTGACCGATGTGGTTGGTGGAAAGGGAGTGCTTCGCTTTGCCTGCCCGTCGTGCGTGGCGGCCGTGCGCCTGCGACAGCATCAGCGGCGTGCGTAGTGCCGTCGCCCACGATGTCACACGAGGCGCCGCCATGATGAGTTGCGGTGAATTGGAAGGGCAGCAAGGCAGTTTCTGGGTCTGTCGAAGATTTCTAGCGCGTTTCCTCACTTGAAGCAACCATAATTCTCCAATGCTATTGAAAAGGCGAGGGTGAAGTAAATAGGCGATGCGGATTGGATGATATCACGAACAGGAGATTTCCATTGGTTGAAATTCGATTTGGGTATGATCTGTGGGGTCTATAGGCGAGACGGACCCGTGCATGGTACGTTGATGCGCAGTCAAGCACCGTACGCTCGAATTAGGTGCGGCGACAGTAGGTCTAACATCAGATGGCATGGTGCCAGGAAGTCATGGCTCACATACACGATGATGGTAAACTCCACCATCCCGATTTTCATCCTCACCTACAAAAACAAGCAGACGTCACAACAGCGTACCTCGTTTGAAGCTTGCGGACTCCGTAGCCCAATAAACTGTATCGCGGCATACGTGCACAATGAATCGATTGTACCTGGGGTCAGATACATGTGTAGACGAAGGGGCTTTAGCACGCATACCCCCCCGGCGCCGATCGCACAGTAGCGCAAACGACAGCGGAGAACAGAGCGACTCGATTGGTATGATGTAGCTTCGGTCAGACGCTGGATTGGTGTGGTGCTTCACGAGGTTGTGCACCATTCAAAATGTGGTCGGTGATTTCGGATAGGCTGTGACGATTCCTGCGAGCAAGGATTGTGGGCAGGTGCAGTCACGATCTTCGCTCTGGCACTGATGGGGGCAAGATGCAGTCTGATTGAGTGAAAGTAGAAAATTCGAACACCGGAAAAAATTCGAATGCTGACCTAATTAAGAAAGAGATCGTGGGACTCATTCGATCTTTAACGGCCGCGTGTTTGATTCGAGACTGTCCAACTACGAAGGAAGTGACAAAATGGATCGGTGTGTATATTCTAATGACGTCTAGCGACAGGTCCGAGTCGACACTGTCTCAAGAGATGTGACTCCTTCCAGTAGATTGGGATCACGTTCAATTGCATAGATACTACAGTGGACATCGTATTTAGTGTCCGCGACACTAATTCATGTGTAGTGCTCTTCAAGTCCAAGCACAGGATATAGTGTCCATGACACTAATTATGGTGTGACACTAATTTGTGCGCGGCAAAATTAGTGTCCATGACACTATTTAAAGCAAATTCAGAATTAGTGTCTGCGCCACTGTGTATCGAAGTGCGGACCAAGTTCAATATAAATGCTAAACTCAAATTGGAGGATATTAAGTCGAGGTTACCACCGCAAATTTTGTGGGCATGTAGTTAAGTTTGCGAAATGCAAGCGACCTACAGTGTAGTCAGGCGAGAAGGCCGAGCATGGGGCTGTGTATGATTTGCTCTGCAGTAGTGCGACAATAAAATTGTTTTGGTTGTATTTCATTCAGAAGCACCATTTTGACATAATTAATCCGGATTTGACCAACATTTTTGTATGGAGAAATTGATAATCCTTGATAGACCAATTATATTTTGGAAAATATTTAAGAAGTTGCCAATGCACTGTACTTGTTGTTTGTTTTCGAATTCCGCACGAAATTCCTTCGCAATTTCGTGGAGTTGGGGTGTCAATTGCTCAATACGCCACTTTCCGTCCACGTCAAGCGACATTCCGCAGCGAATCATGGCCTTGCGGGTGTAAGACTTCCCGTTTTTGTCGCGCTTCGTGTTGAATTCCCGTACAGCCTCAGCCGCCAGTGTCAAAAAGTATGACTTACCCGGATTCTTAAGCTCTCCTGACCAGTTTCCATCACTGCGAACCTTGTCTTGCCACTCATTTTTGTTGATCTACTCAAGTTTCTTGGCGTTCCACTTTCGCGACCAAACATTCTTGAGCTTGGCGATGACGAAAGAGTCTGCTGGTTGGCATAAATCGGTCGAGTTCGCTGGTAAAA